>JAYMSF010000312.1:0-17437 GCA_036897335.1 Silene vulgaris | reverse complement strand
AAGCTTTGCTTTAACATTTGAGGTCCTCATAGCTATCTTATTATACATTTTGGGTCCTTCTTGTGTAGTTTACTCGACTATCAGTCATTAATACAGTATATCAGCTACCCACTTTTCACTATCGCTTCTCCAATCCTATATCATTCACACACTCTTTTTCCTATCTTTTACTATGTTGATCTTCTTTCATAATTATAATCTTCAAACTCATTCAAACCTTTCTACAGTTAATAATAATAATAATAATAATGGCGGCTTCTGTTACTGTTTTTATGGTTTTTACTGTTTTTGTTATGTGGGTTTTACTTGCGGATTTTGGGTCTTGTAGTAATGATGATGATTGTCAGGGTCAGCTTACTGCTGCTCATGAAGGTACTTTTCTATCTTGGTTTTTGAAATTATGAAATGGGTTTGTGTCTATTTGTTAGTTTTTGTAGCGGAACTAGGATTTGAAGTTACAGGAGGCGAAGTTGTATGCTATGTCAATGAGTTACTAGTCCATCTGTCCCAATTATTTGTTTACCTCCAAATCTCCAATTAAAATATCCAAGAATAAATATACTAAAAGCAAATGAATGAGACGGAGGGAGTATACATTTTTATATTTTTATTTTTGTAGAAGTTCAAATTTTTTACTGTGCTAGCTCCTCTAATTCCGCCACTATGTATAATTTTATCTTTACTCCCTCTGTCTCCCTCATTTGTTTACCTTCGATTAAGATATAACCACAAAGAATAAAATACGTAAACAAATGATTGGGACAAAGTGAGTATGTTGTAATTGTTGAATTTTACATGTCTTAAGATTAGGAGGTTGACTGTTTTTAGTTAAATGGTAGTTTGATAACTAGTCTGTTAATGTAAAATACTTCAATTTGAAGTTGAAGATTGTTTATTTTAGTATGTGGTAGGTAGAATATGAGCTAATGAAGGTCAACTGTTTGATGAAATGTCTAAATGAAAATGTTGTGTATGTTTTGCATGTTGGTTGTCGATTAATATTAGCGTGTTTTGTTGAGTGTAATGTATTATGTATGGCCACAACTTACTCATTTAGTAGTTTCAACCATAATGGTGTTGTATGTATTTATGTAATATGTATGAGCCTTGTTAAATCCTAGACCTGAAAATATCGCGTGATTATATTGGTGGTTGTTGATGTGGCTCTCATAAGAGAGGTTTAATCAAATTTTGACGAATATCTCAAGAGATGAGCAACTGAAGTTTGTGTAGTTGGAATGTGTGACCATGAAGATCGCTTACATCTAGAGCTCTAGACCTTCCTAGACCCCGCTTGAGTATTGCTATGTCAAAACTATGGCTGTTACATTTGCTTTTGGTTGGGTTATGTTTGATGAAAAACCTCGTGACTGTTAAATATTCGGCTTAATTCATAGTTTGATCATATATGTCAGAACTCAGAATTCGTGTGATGCAAATGTGTTGATCTAAACGTGAAGAAATATTTGCATTTCTTCTGATTTGTAGTCTTAAGCATGAATACTTACTGTTTATGCAGTGGAAGTTCTTCGGGAAATAGCCAAGGAGCTGAGGAAAAATGATTGGAACTTCAAAGAAGATCCATGCTCTAGACGAACAACTTACACTAATTGGTTTACCAAAAGTGACCCAGCTAACCCAAATTATGTTAATCAAGTCAGCTGTGGTTGCATTCAAGGCAGTTGGCACTTGTTGAATATGTAAGTTGCTTGTCTCCTATATGGTCCTACTCAGATGATTTACCAGGCTGTATATTGTACATACAAGATACAACTATGGTGGTCGACTGGTAATGAGTTATCTATTCAAATACGATGTTTTAGCTAAAATGGTCATAATCGGCATCTTTACTGCAATAACTCATCCTTGAATGTAGTGAGCATTGACTGACATTTGTATTAATCACTCGTTGATATTTGACTGACAAGGCCTTTTTATTGAGCATTGACTGACATGGTAAAAAAATTGCTGCTTTCCAAACTCGTGGCCAAGAGTTATGGTGAGTCAAAGGTTTTTTGTTCAAAATGAGGGGCACACTTCAGAAAATGAAAAAACATAGGGGTACCATGTAGAATATCGCTTTTATTTTATAGATGTCTATGGAGTAGTTTTTTCATTTAATATTACAAGTAGTTGTTAATATACACTCTATCAGCCTATCTTGATAAAAATAAAGATATATTTTGTATCGAGCCTTTTTTATTGTCAAGGATTATTGATTTCCTGTCATTTGGGCTTAATTTCACATCTGCCTGCGCATTTTTCGAGTCACTCGGTTTTAAACCAGATTAATCTGGGTAGTTTTAGTAGGAACCGACAAATTTACACAATATATTTGTGACCCCCCTCGATTTTTTTCCAAGATTTGTTACTGATTGTTGATATATAAATATAGCACTCTATTAAGCAGGTAAATAGTGTTGAAACTCTTAATGATTGAATCATAGCTGGTCACGGTGCACGTTCATGCCTTCCATTTCTATGTGTCAGTTAGCTTAGCTTTTCTTTTGATGAAATTGTAGTTTACTTTAATACAGAGTATCAAATATGATACCTTTGCTTAATGTAAGTGTATAACCAACTTTTATAGTTAGTTTACTCGTACTGGTTTCTTTATTTTACTCATATTTTGCTTCTTCTTGTAAGCAGATCCCTCAAAGGTCAAAATCTTGATGGTGTCCTTCCAAAATCTCTGGCAAAGTTGACCTACCTCAATACAATGTAAGCACAATTGTCATTTTCTAGTTTCTAATGATTCAAAGGAGTAGCTGTTATCGGAGAAGTAAGACTAATGCTAGTCATGCAGTCACATTACACTCAAGACTAACCATTCTTCATTTTTGTTAGTGACTTGTCGAGAAATCTTCTAAGTGGAACGATACCAGAAGAATGGGCTACCATGAAGTTGGAATATTTGTATGCAATATCAATTAATTGGTCCATTTATTGATTTATTCAACTGTGTTTGACATATTATTGATATGGTATACTACTGGACGCACTGGTACAGGTCTGTTATGATCAATCGATTATCTGGTCAGATTCCACAATATCTTGGGAACATCAGTAGTCTCAGATATTTGTATGTCTCCTCACTCACTTAATAATTTACAGTCATGCTTTCACATGTTTCTTACTTATCTTCAAATTTGTTGCTCAATCTGTTTTTGTACTTGCATATCCTACACATGAATATTTCAGGAGCATTGAGAGCAATTCTTTCTCTGGAACTGTTCCTGCAGAGCTGGGAAAGCTCGTTGGACTACGGAATTTGTATGCCACTGTGCTTTCATTCTTTTTATAACAATAATAGTAGTAGTATAGTAATAATAATAATGATCGCAACAATGGAGTATTAATATAACTGTCAGTTATTATCCTTTGACTCTTGGATGTGGTCTTTTGACGCTTGCTTCCTCTTTGGTTGACAGAACTCTTAGTGATAACAACCTTAGCGGACAATTGCCATTCCAGTTAAAGAAACTTGCCAATCTAACTGAGCTGTGAGTACTGCTTGAAAGCTTCATTTAGACCCAGTTTTAACACCCATTTTAAAAGCATTTTCACTTCCAGATGTTTCAATCCAATTAACTTTTTTTTTCCGATCTTTTGTTTTACCTTTCCGCGGTCCACAATCAGGAAGATAAGCAGTAATAACTTTAATGGGACAATACCCAATTATTTCAAATGTTGGAAAAACCTACAAAAACTGTAAGTCTTTCCTTTCTACACACATGAAAGCTAATTTTTTTTGATGCTGTCTCTTACTATATCTGAATTTTGCCATGGCAGAGAGATTCAAGGTAGCGGCTTTGAAGGACCAATACCATCTAGTATTTCCCTTTTGGTCCAGTTAATAGAACTGTAAGTGACTATGTACTTTGCATGTTTAAAATTTTGGGATGTGGGATCTCCTGTATCAAGTTGACGCTATCTTAGCATGGCTTATGCAGAAGGATCAGTGATCTGAATGGAGAAGGTTCCCTGTTTCCATCACTAGAAAAACTGACAGCATTAACACGCTTGTAAGTTACATAATCTTATGGAAAGCTTTTAGCGGAACCTGTATAGGCTATAGCTGGTGTCTTTACCATTATATTTACGAATCACTTTTCTCACATCTTTGTACTGATAATACCTCTTTTTACCACGTTCATTTCCAGGATGTTCAGGAGCTGTAAACTGTATGGTCCTATTCCAAATTATTTATATGTCATGACAGAATTGAAAGTTCTGTATGTCCCTTCCGTCTTCTCAGCTCCCTCTTCTATCTTGTAAAATATCTTGATGTCTGCATTTGTTAGTGGCATGTGACTGAAAATTATCCTAGTCTCCCTGGTTTAAAGCATTAGCAGTTGTGGACACTGCCTATTTTGCACTGGGGAAAGGTTGGATATGTTCGGTCCCCCTACCTCACTTGGGACAGGAGCCTTTTGAAAGGCACTGGGGCAATTACTAATGATGATAATGATATTATATAAGTGATATTTGACTAGAAGTGATTTTAAATGGAACTTTTAATTTCGTTTTATTTCTCTACGGTGTGCCGCAATTTTAACTAACATGAAAGAGAAAACGAAAGCTGTTTCCATAGGAAGTACTCCCTCCAATCCATTCCAAATTACCCATTAACTTTTGCAATTCAAACTTGTAAAATACGGAGTATTTTGTAAAATATTGACCGTGATAATATTTAGTCAAATAAAAAAAATTGCCTAAATATTCTTAAAACTATTTACCTTTGTTATAATTTATAAAAAAGCTTTCAGAAGATTATAATTTCAACATATAAAATTATACTCCGTAGTATATAAATGGAGAAAAACATGGTTGAAGTATCATCTCTTAGACAGTGAAAAGTCAATGGATTGGAGGGAGTAAGTGAGTAACTCTTACGAAGTATTTTATTTGGCTGTGTGTTGAAGAATTACCTTTTATTAACTTCTGATGAGATCTGGTCTTGCCATTTTGTAGGGATCTCAGCTTTAACAGTTTGACTGGCTTCATTCCAGACCAGCTTCAATATTTGTCAAAGATGCAATATATGTGAGTGAAAGCTGTGTTTTAATGTGTATATAAGATGATCTGGGCTGTATTTTAACGTATTATAAATTTGCAAGGAAACTGTTCATGTTCTTCCGCCTTCCTGTGTCGCCCTAATCAATTAAGAAGGGTCGTTAAGCGATGGTGGGCTTAATGAAGGGCAAGGGAGTAGGATAAAAGCCGTGTTGAAGGAGCTAATAAAAGACGCTTTTTATCAATGTATTTACGTACAAGACATCATACTCCCTTTGCTATCGAAAGATTTGTCGCTCTTTAAGAGACCATATCATGTAAATTTCCCTGATTTGTCCACCTATATAAACAAGGGAGATAGCTTAGCATCTAAGAACACCATATTTTCAGTTTCTTCGACTGGCAACTGAAACTACCAGAAGTCCCCAGTGTACCAGAGGATGTTGGTCTGATTTCTGCTACTCTAGTACGTTACTACGTAGTATATAATTAGAAACGAAGTTGACCTATGTATCTCAATGTCCACTCTCAAATTTCACAGATTTATTTAGGTTCTGGTATATATGATTTCACATGTTACAATTATTTTTGAGCCGAGTTGATATGCTCATAGAATTATGGGACTTGGTCCATTTGTGAAAAGGTCCTGGTGTTTACTACAAAACATATGTTTCATTAGTTATTGGTAGGATATGTTGATGACAAGGTTTGGTCATTGTTAGGTATCTGACAAGCAATAATCTAAGTGGTTATATTCCAAGCTGGATCATAAATAGTGATGATAACAGGTTCGGTCTCATATTCTTTCAAATCCGTCTGCCTTAATTTTTGTGATTGTATTGATTATGTGGATGTGTATAGATCAATCTAAAGAATGGACTGTGGCGTTCCCTGTATTAATTATGGATGTCAGTGCTCAAGTTATTTAACCTCTTAGAAATACTGCCTTGCTTAGTCTTAGAATTCGAAATGGGCGTGGCCATACCCGAAAAGAGAGAGGATGTCCGCTTCACAATCCCAAGGGAACTCCATCTTTCCTAAAACCAATTGGCAATAGGAGGAGAACCCCTAGGCCTTAAAAAGTGAGCAACGCTCTACTCCATCAACAATGTGGAACCTTCACATATGGGTTTCTTACCTTCCAACATACAGTTAGAAATTTTGAATTTCACAAATATACTGTTAGAGTATAAAACCGATCTTGGGACTCCAACCATAGGCTTAAGCTTTTGATTGTCAATAAACCATCTCAACCAAAAAGCTTAAGTTGATAGTTCGAGTCCCATGATCGGATTTATATTCTAACATATGTGATACAGATTGATTTTTTTATGCTAATCGTCTATTTACAAGATGGTTAATTATGAACTCTGATCAAATTAAACTGTGTTGCTCGGGATTTTATTTGTTATTATCATATCCATTTATCCCCTTTTGATTATCTGTAACCAATGCCCTCTTCCCTTAAAACTCAAACCTTGGGAAAACAGTGTAGTGCACATGCGTTTTGGAGTTCTTTAATTTGATGTTTGTGCACAGGATATCTTAAAAAGACTAACTCCTGTAATTTGTGCTCCCAGCCACTATGATCTTTCATACAACAATTTTAGTAGGAGCTCCACGCCATCGTCCTGCAACAGAGACACCTTGTGAGTAACAAACACCCTTTGGTTTCCTCTTCCATCACATTCTGAGAATTGATTATAAATTATTTATCCATTAGAAGTTAAAATTTTGTTTTGTCATCTTCAGAAATTTATACAGAAGTTTTTCAGGAGATCATGAAATGTAAGCTCAACGCTGTTTTTTATTCATTCATAGACAGAAGGTCCTTCTGTTTGTGTACATAACAACTTATGTTTTAACTTTTAAGTTTTTTTTAGACAACACCTTATGTTTTAAGTTGATGGAATAATTATGCAGAAAATCAAGCATGTGTCTGAAGAATTTTCATTGCAAAGGTGACTTATTTTTATTTCATGCAGTCTTAATGAATGATCACACTATAATCGAACCCATGGGATTTCTCTTTCTTAGTTATATTGATGGGCTTGCACTCTTTGTTTCGTCACAATCAGCAATCCAAATCATTTAAATAGCAATAAAAAAAGTACTCCATTTTACTTTGATAGTCAAACAATGCCAACTTCGACCAATTTTTTTTTTGTCAGAATATACAATTACTACAACTTCATAGAAATGATATTATGAAAATGGGGACAATAAATTGTAGTGGTGGTACATTATATTTCTGTGTTTCCGTCCCTGCTCAGGCTACTATTTTATCTAATTTTTAAACTGCCGTGTAAACTCTTCTCTTCGTGTACTTCCAACCACTTTCAACATAATGCCAAGCAAAGACTAATATGGTTATTACTTTATCTGTGTCTTGCTTATAAGATGATCGTAGAGGATGGAATATTGTGCTTCATGTTGGTACAATGGCATTCATCTCATTACCTTATACCTTTGTTTTTTCCTTTTGGTTTTTGTTTCTTCCCTGAAGCTCGGTATTCACTGCACATTAACTGTGGTGGAAAGGAGACTACAGTTGGAAAGACATCTTATGAGGAAGATGATGAAGCTGGAGGAGCTGCAAAGTTTGTTCCCAAAAAGGCAGAATGGGGATTTAGCAGCAGTGGATGGTTCTGGTTTGAAAAAATTCCTAGTAATTATATAAAAAAAATCACCTCTAGTCCAAACATGAGTGACTCAAGTCTGTATGCGGATGCACGGTTGTCGGCTACATCTCTGACATATTATGGTAGTTGCTTAGGCAAAGGGAACTATAGTGTGAAGCTCCACTTTTCTGAGATTGTTTTTGTTGATAACTCATTCTCTGGTCTTGGAAGACGGAAATTTGATATTTATATCCAGGTAATTGTTTGCAGGCTTGCAGCTATTTTGTAAAGAGAGTTACGTAGAATAAGAATAAAGAACCAATATTTCTAATTTTCTGAAATGGTTTCTCAAGTAAATAGGGTCAGATCTTGTAAAATTTGAAAATTCCCCCCTTTGGAAGAACCCTTATGTCATTGTTGGTTGACTGGTTCCATAACTGAGTCACTGCGTTATCAGTACGCCCATTCTTGAATTATACATGAGAAAGTGGTCTTGCACTTTAACGGTTAATATTGGCCAAAGAAATGTTCCATTTCTAGTGGAGCCGAACTCAATATTATTTGGCTCTGGGTGATGTTGGAGAAAGTAAAATGGCTCACAAAAATGACTGTCCTTTTTATTACTTCATAAAGTAGGAAGTATGAGTTATCTGATGCAATTTTCATTATGGGTCCTCCAAAAATAGCCTCTTCGTGCTTTCAACACTTGCAACTCAAGTGTAAGGCTATGTGCATTTGACCCCCTTACCTCCCGGTTGTATCCCTTGAAGAGTTTGGGACTTAGGGTAATGTTGTCGAAGTTGTATTTGGGCCACAGATCTGGAATTTATAGCTGAATGATCTTATTTCAAAAATTCCTTCCCTCGTAATCCAATAGTGATAGAGAGTTCGTATCTCAATACTAATTTAATGCTGTTAATGAAGTTATTTTCCTGTCAAATAAAGAGTGAGTGTTGTCTAATGTTCTTGCAGGAGAAGCTTGTTCACAAGAATTTTGATATTGTGAAGGAAGCAAATGGAACCCGTAAGGTTGTAGTTAAGGTATATCCGCACATACCCGTAAGTGGTTCAATAGAAATTCGCTTTTACTATGCTGGAAAAGGGAGCACAGGGATTCCAGTAAGAGGAGTATACGGTCCACTTATTTCAGCTATTACTGTGGAATCTGGTAATTTATGTCTATATATATAGTTGTTATCCTTTATGCTCTCTGGAATTTGATCCATGATAGTGTCTAAAATTGTGAAGTGGAACTGGTGTATAACCATTTCCTCTTTTATGTTCGTGTATTTCAATCCTTTAAATTCCTAAACTTCGGAGATAAAACATTATACTTTATTCTAGTTGATGGCTCAATGCTGAATCGATTTGTTTATGAAACTAAAATCTTCATGTACTTTTCACAATTATCAATTCAGATTTAGAAAGAATATAAAACAGCCGAGTCTTAAAACTGTTGCAATAGTCTAGTCATTTACGTATTATGCTTCTCCTTTGCAGAGTTCAAACCTCCTTTTGATGTAGAGAAGATTAAAAGGATCTTAATCGTAGGTGCATCTTTTTTAGCATGCCTCCTGACTATTGGATTTTTCAGTGTTTGGTGGAAGCACCACAGAAAAGACATGGCATCAAGGGAACAAGGTAATTCGGTCTTCACAATTTCATTAAATGGACCTGTTAATTTTTATTTCCCAATTGTAAAATTAATTTTTTTTCTAAGCAGTAATGGCATTTCGACTAGGGGTTAAGTTGTCTATTGATCAAATGGAATCAAATCAGTCAGAGCTTCTTACACTATAAAGTAGCATTCGTTCAAGATTAATCTTGACTCAATGCTCATTACGAGTCATTTGGAAACGATCTCTATTATTTTCAACGCACAGGAGTGTAGTTGCATGCATCTGACATTCCAATCTATACCTGCGCCATAGGCGAAGCCTTTGAGGGACACGGGTTATGTTTCTGTTATATTGAATGGCAAGAAAGCCTTTGAAATTGACTAAGTACTGGTCGACATGATTAACAGAAACCGTTCTAGACATGAATGAGAATATGGATTTTGTGGTCGGTTCAAGGCCATAAGTTAAAAATCTTAAAAGCTAAAGACTACTTTGCATGTACAAAAATATGGAGTATGTACATATTACTGGTTTTCTGAGATTAAAGCCCTTTCAAAGTTTTGTATATTATGTTTGCAATAATCTGTCAGACTGTTGCCAGAGAGTTACCTGCTGTCAAAATTGAAAATGAAGTCAGAGTTGTAGGTTTTGTGGGAATGTGAGAATACGTATGCTGATTAATCCCTTTGAATATTTTAATGGCTATGCAAACATGTTTGCATGTTTTCATCAAATTTCTTCAGCAGAGTCACTTACCAGTTATCGATTACCGTAAATGAAAATGACCTAAGTGTTACCATAGTGGGAATGTGAGAGTATTTTTGTGAAACTTATTTGCTGTTTAGAGTGCCATTACTGTTACACTGCTTAACTCTTCTTTCATGGTGCACAGTTCTGGCAGGACTTGATCTGCAAACTGGTTTGTTTACATTTAGGCAACTAAAAGCTGCCACCAACAACTTCAGTGATGATAGTATAATTGGTCAAGGTGGTTTTGGATCAGTGTACTTGGTATGTTCTATAACTTCGCGTCATTGAATTTTTTTTTTTATCATCTTTACAGATAATTAATGCTTTTGATATGAATAGGGAGTACTGCTGGATGGAACACATATTGCCGTGAAACAACTTTCATCCAGATCAAAACAGGGGAACCGAGAATTTATAAACGAAATAGGGATGATTTCTGGCTTGAACCATCCAAACCTTGTTAGGTTGTACGGATGCTGTGTTGAGGGTAACCAGTTGTTCTTGATATACGAATACATGGAGAACAATAACCTTGCACTCGCATTGTTTGGTAAGTGTTAAAACCTCCTTAGCTGCATCCAAAATCTATTGTCCTTGCTCAATTTTGATGGTCAACTTCTCCAACTATATGCAAAAATACAGTGAAAATTTTTCTAGCTGGATTTATCAATATTCAATACCATTTTTATATAATTTGAGAGAATATCGGTCAAAGTTGACATCATTTGATCACCAAAATCAAATTGGGACAATATGAAAGGAAAGGATGGAGTATTTATACTGAGCTTTATGTTGCATATGGTATTCTTTTTTGCACTAAATTATTCCAAGGTTCTTTAGAGCACAGAAAGATTATATTGTTGGGAAATAAATGGTTACATGATTGAAAATGCAGATAATTGTCAGCTGAAGTTGGACTGGCGAACTAGACAGAGAATCTGCATTGGTGTTGCGAAGGGTTTGACATTTATGCATGAGGAATCCACGATAAAAATTGTTCATAGAGACATCAAGGCTACAAACATACTGCTCGATGGGGACCTTAATGCTAAGATCGCAGACTTTGGATTGGCCAGGCTTGACGAAGAAGAGCATACCCACATTAGCACTAGAGTTGCCGGAACAATGTGAGCAGAATCGTCCCTAGTCTTAACTGTTTTCTTGCACGCTGTATATATGTACCCTTCCAGTGCTTCATCTAGTTTATCTTTCTCATTTATTTGGACTCATTCCCAAATCTTAGGTTAAGGATGATTTAGGTGATTGAAACATCATAAGCATAAGCTAGCTAACTAAAACAAATTGAAGCTGATCAACTAGCATTGCTGCCATTTGATTTCGAGACTCTCCCCCTTTTTTCAAAAAAAACTTTTTGGAAGGGATATTGTCATGCACATGAATAACTAGAAATTTCTATTTTCTATTATACTACTCCGATTTAGCGTCTTTGAGTGTATAATATTGTTGAGATGGTTTCTATCTTCACAGAGGATACATGGCACCGGAGTATGCATTGTGGGGCTATTTGACTTATAAAGCAGATGTCTACAGCTTTGGGGTTCTGACATTAGAGATTGTTGCTGGTAGAAGCAATACCAAATTTCGGCCGGATGACAACTATTTCTGCCTTCTCGATTGGGTAAATATTTCAAGCTTCTAATTCTGGAATTTCCTATACTATTCGATGACACCAAGCTTCTTATATTGACCTAAGTAAACTCATTGAAATCCAGATTATCCACTTTCTTCAGATATCTTTGGGGGCAATCTCCTGTGGAAAAACTTGCATTTTCAAAGGGATATCTTTATGGAACTCTTCTGTGTGACTATTTGCATTGTTTCGTAAATACTTCAATAGGGGTTTGCGAACCCAAGTAACGAGTATCACCCTTGTTTGACTTTGTCAATTAACTTAGACAATACCTTCTAGTTTAGCTTACCTTTCTCATGAGAAGAAAATGATTTTAAGGTCATTAATATGTGGCGGAGCATGAATTTAATCTGTAACTTGTGTCAATTCAGGCTTTTGCCTTGCAACAACAAAAGGGCAATCTAATGGACTTGGTGGATCCAAGAATGATGAGTGACTACGACAAGGATGAAGTACTAAGAATGATCAAAGTTGCCTTATTGTGTACTAATCCATCTCCGACTGTTAGGCCGACAATGTCCGAGGTAAGGAGCATGCTTGAAGGTAACATGGTAGTACAAGAACTAACTCTGGGTCCGAGTACTCTCCAGAATGACTGGCTCGCTGAAGTATCGAAAAGGAGCCATGACATGATATCCGATAGCGAGACTGTAAGCCTTGTTAACTCTGCTGATCCACTCATGGAGGATTAACCCTTATGCTTAAGTGATCATCACCTTACTTCTGTCTCCTCATTATTTTATTGTACAAAGTACAATATCACGGTTTCGATCACAGCCGTGTTATTAACTTCTACTGTCTAATCTTACCAAAACCAATAAAATTTAGCCTATTTAGTCCTGATGATCTCAAAAACCTTTACCTTGGTTTTGTGATGTAAAATCATTTGAAGGTAAATGTCAAGGTATAATGGATGGCTATGACTAGCACAAAATGACTTCTTCATAGGGGTTAATACTTCCTATTCAAGTAGAAAGGAAATTTATGTAAATGCGGGTTAATTGATTTTTGACTTGAGCAACCTGAGATTAATATCAAAATATACGGGTTCACATGTTATGCGAATCATATGGGTTGATTGACTCTTGACTCGAGCAACCTGAGATTAATATCAAAATATGGGATAGTTTCCCATGTTATGAGAATCACATGGGTTGATCTTGACTCGAGCAACCTGAGATTAATGTCAAATATGAGACGGTTTTATACATGTTACGCAAATCATAGTTAAGTTAGTGTATAATATAGAATGATCTGAGTTGCCTCATATAAAGCATCTTGTAGAAAGCACATTGGTGGTCAATAATTCTTGATATATCAGCAAATATGAATTTTTCGACAAGTGTTGAATCAATATTGATGTACGATTGTATACCTGTAATAATTGACATTCAGATATGTTTATGTGTAATAATAATGATGTTGAATCAAGGAATTTCGACATATATATATCTAAAAATAATAGAAAAAGGATAATCTTACAAGAATAATCAAGTATCATAAGTAATACGGAGACCTTAAAAAAAGTTCACTAACATTTGACGAAAGATTCTTTTATTCACAATTTCACACTCTTACAAGAATAATTTGACCCTTATATATGTGATCTACACGTTTAGTACTCATCCTTAAGAATTCATCATCTACAAATCTTATAAAACGATAGCGACTTACAAAAAGACTGATTTTGAACCTGGAACTCGAATTGATCCCGAATGTTATTGCCAATAGGCCAATACTAGCCATTCTTTCTTCCTAAATAACTCGATAACAACACTCTTGAAATAACCAAATTGAAGAATCTTATTCTGACAAACTCAAAATGACCCAACTGCAAGCACAACCAACCAACCTGATTGACTCATTTACATGTCTATCCGTAGATGTTAGCTAAAGATAGCAACCTACACAAGGCAGTTAGAAAAATAGCGACATGCAGCTCCATAGATCAGTTAATTTAGCTGATAATGTCATGACAATTCTACTCGTATACCATAGTCAATTTATAAAAATTATATTTGCGCGTAACTCTCTATATCTCAAAGAAAAATCAAATACGAAGTATACTATTTTTACTCTCCCAATTACTTGTTTTTTTTGTTATTCTTTGTGAAAAGTATGTTAACAAAAAAAACGATAATTAATCGAGACGGATAAAGCAAACGATAGCAACCGTTGATCACCGTTATGCAAAGAGAGGCAACAAAAAGCAATAACCGATATATGGGGGTTGAAAAATGAAGAAAGAAGAGATAATGGATGTTTGAACTTTGAAGGAGGACCAGTCAACCAAGAATCTTCCTCTTTCAATTCACCAAAACCGCGTTCTTTTTAGCAATCAAGCCACCCATTTGACCTAACCATACTTTACTACAATTAAATCATTATTTCAATTCATTATTATACCCATTTTAAGTTTGAAACGGATATTATCGTCTTAAACGAGAATTTGTCATTGTTATTACAGTCAAAAGCTTCACACTTTAGACAAAATCTCCCCTCACTTTCACAAGTCCTCACTTTTTGAATCAAATCCCACAAATAATGCACAAAAATTCAGCAAATAAACTGAATTTGATTAATTTTGATAATCCTAAATGCTAAAAAGATCAAAACTTTATCATCAAGATCAAAACTTTATTGCATAAAACTTGTTAATTAGTTAATTAATGGAAAACCCATCTGCAAAATCTGCAAATTCTGATGCATTATTGACAACTTTATGTAATGCAATTCAAGCAATTGGTAGAGGATTTGATGTAACTTCTGATATTAGATTGTTATATTGTAAAGGGTCACCTGGGTTTAGATTGATTCATATAGATGAAGATCATAGGAATGATGTTGTTGTTGATGATGATGTTGTTGTGAGGGATGTTTCTGTTGATATTCAGTGTTCTTCTGGGAGTAAAGGTTGGGATGCTACTCCTGTTTGGAGTTTTCATGAGGTGTGTGATTCTTGATACAGTACCTTTTTTAGATAATACTCGTTCCGTCCCAGTCATTTGTTTACCTTTTCGGGGTTTTATTCTTGGTGACGAGTATTTTAATCTTAAGTGAATAAATGATTTTGTCTGGAGGATTTGTTTATTTTTGTTAGGCTTGCTTAGAATGTTGAATGCATTGTGTTTTTGCATAAAGTTTGAGATTGACCCATTTGCCTGTTAATTTTAGCGTATATTGATTGTACTTTCTCGGCCCTGGTCATTTGTTTACCTTTGACTAAAATAATGTTAGGAAAAAAAAAGTGGACAATTCATTGCGACGAAGGGAGTAATTTGTAGATAATGGGTCTGTCAAAAATAATTGTGTAAAGTTATCATCTGGACATCTGCTGATTGTTTTTGTTTTTGATGGATGAGTAGTGCATTGTGTAATTGGTTTAGCCATCGAAAATTTAATGGGTTTCTGATTAGTGAGAGGATGAGGAGTGCATTGCTGATTCTCGTAACATTGGGACCTTTTTGTGACGATAATTTCATGAGATGAATGGAAACTGTTTTAAGCATATTTTTACTGGATTGGTGTAGAAGGTTGGAAACGAGCCTCTGTGTTTCCGGTATCATGGTGTTGGGAGTTTGAGTTTTTTCGCTAAAGAGGGTATCCAAGCCATGCGTAAATGTATACTAGTTTCAAGTATCAAAATTTACTGTCTAAATGCTTGGGAGAATGTATTGAATGATTTCTTCGCCCATTAAAACTAACCTTGATGATTAAGTGTCAAAGTGCTTAACCAAAATGGATCCCAAAAAAATTATGCTCATAATTTTTTATGGAGTGATAGACGGTTGTCAGCTTTTGGTTAATGATCTATTGGAAATTTTAAAAGGAAAATATGCATATTCCGGACCTCCTAACCCACATGAAGAGGGATAAATTTGGAAGCACACTATACTCTGTGATAATTGAGTCTGTTATGAGGTTATCGCACATTGTCTTGTAAAGGGGTTTGTAATTTGAACATAGTTTACTCTTTCACATAGCTATACTATTTCTTTCTCTCCTCAAATTCCCCCTACAAGTACTTCTTCTATTCCTACTTATAATTTTGCCGAGTATTAGAATCATAATTGCTCTGACTACTCTCAGCTGTTCAATCTTCTTCACAATATTTTCTTTTGTCTTTCGTGGAAATCAGGGAAACTGTACAGCTAGATGAAGATGATGCTACTACTAAACATCGTTTATCCTCTAATTTCTACTGTCAGTCTCGTATGAATTCATATATGTAGCCTAATCTTTAGCTAGAATTCTTCTAAGTGGTTTGTTACATGTCTGCAATGTGAAGATTGACTTGACTTGGTTTAGATGTAACAAGTAACAACCCATACTTCATTTCTCGGAAATTTGTCTTAATCAACACCCCAATACCCCATCGCTGTTTCATATTCAATTTCGTGATGCATGTAGTGAAATTAAGAATTTTATTTGAGTAATATATATATACGAGCCAATTTTCATAAAGTCTCATCACTTCATCTACGAATCTCTGAACGATAAGCACATTTCTAATATTGTAGTACAATTTCTAACCAAGGCTTTAAACATGAACTTACATGGCTGCTTCTGTGGAAGTCTGCAGAGGCATAATGTTTCTTTGGGTGTCTTTAAACAGATTTTTGGTCACTCTTAGAATTTCTCCATTCATCTTCAGATTTCAGAACCATATTGCTTCTTTCGGTCTTTTAGGTAATGTTTTGTGGAATTGTGGCTTGTTAAGGTGCTGGAGAGAGTGAGAGACAATGAGGAATTCGTATAAAACTAGTATCATGCTCAATGTTTGCTTTTCTCAAAGTTTCGAAATGCGTAAATGAAAAGGCAACTTCCAAGAATCCTTCTTGATGATTGATTTAGTAAAAACAAGTCATCTTTCTTCAGGGTTACTCAATTGGATAATCCTATTATGTTTGGGATTCTTGAGAAGTTTATTATGTTGTTGCATATGTGTTAAATTATTGATGGTATACAATCAGTTTCTGATGGACCAATTTATTTATTTATTTTGAAAATAGATGTCGGAGCATTTCAATAAGAGGTCAGGTTTATCTGGAAGCATCCCACTTGGAAGCTTTAATGCCATGTTCAATTTTAGTGGCAGTTGGCAAGCCGATGCAGCAGCCACTAAGTCTCTTGCTATGATGGGATATTTGATACCATTGTACAAACTTCAATTGTCAAGATTGCAATTAGAGTTGCGTGAGGAAGTTAAAGCTGCTGTTCCATACTCTTGGGATCCTCCAGCTTTGGCGAGGTATGTCGATTACTTTGTGACTGCTATCATCTGATGCACATGTATATTCGTTCACTATTTAGAGTGTTTTGCACAAAAAAAGTTATGGAACTAATTCGACATGGATGAAATTTAAGCTTATGCAAGATGTGGGGTAACGAACCATGATGATCACATATAACACACAAAATAAGAAATACTTTAAATAAGAAGCTTATTTATGGGATACCTCAAAATAAAAGTCAAGATGTTTATTCAAGGATAGGAGTATAATTTTTGCTGGCAGAATTCGTGGCAGTAACAATGTGCCAGGATGCAAAGTGCAAAATACCAGAGAAACACAGTTTTCGGAACGAGTATTTTGACACTTAGATTAGTACCAGCTTTTAAATACACTTGCACAGCGGTTTACGTTTCCGTTTGCTTAAAAACCAAGTAATCCTTTTGAAGCCAGCTGCAAAAATGAATTTTGCCTCTATAAACGAGCATCAAAGAGTACAACAACAACAACATCAGAGCCTTAATCCCAAAATGATTTGGGGTCGGCTGA
>JAYMSF010000311.1:0-17440 GCA_036897335.1 Silene vulgaris | reverse complement strand
GAGGGTTGTTTTAGAGAGGGAGAGAAGAGAGAGACGGGTAAATGTTTACCTAGGAATATAACTAAGAAAAAGACAATGAAAGGAAGAGGCAATAAACTCAATATCTTCGAAATGATCAAATGAACTTTTGTATTGGTTTTAAGTGTTAAAGACCCATTTTCTCATTTTCTCATTTACTCATAGGTCATAGTATAATCATGGCTTTAGATAAATTCCTTAACCTTACATTGTCCTTACTATTATCAAACACGTACCAAATAGGTCTTAGTGGTTAAGACCGAAGTATCGTGACGATAAGTCACGAATTCAAATCTTCTTTCCCCCAAAATTATAGTGCCTTGTGTCTCATTTAACTATTATCAAACACGGTACTCCACACAGACCATGAAGTTAGGAGGAACTAGAACAAAAATTGAAAATTAATTAACAGAATTAACATGACTTCTGTAACACATTTTATCGTTTGCACTTTTCTAGTACACTCTAAAATGAGGGTGTTTTGGGAAAATTTGAGGGGGAAAAATGAAAAATACAACTCCGTAATAATTGGTTAGTAAGGAGATGCAACATTACATTACATTTGTTACAGTAGCAGTATATAAATTTCTACTTCGTATAATTGAACGACCACATGTGACAAATGGAAGCCAACAACCAATACGTCCTAATTCCTATACAGTATACATGAAGGATTAAAATGACATCCTTACATGGTCGGTTTCTATACTCAGGAAGTCGGAATTGCAAGTATGGCTTGTTAAATTAAGGGTTCGAAAGAAAAAGCTCTCTATTGTCTGAGTGCACGTTCCTGAGTTTTGGCCTCCTCTAGTAACAAAGATATTATCGACTGCACCACTTCATTATCCACTGCTGTCGCCTACAAGTACAAAATTACGATTTACAAAAATATAGTCTTTTAAAACAACGTGAAACCGCAACCAAGACGTGAGTCACATGAACATCAATATCGGATATCATCTAAGGCTAGCTTGGTCTTAAAAGACAAAATGCAAATAATTAGTAAGCTCCAATGTCACAAGTATGATTTCGTATTTTCTATGTTCATATTGTTCTTTTTTCTTATACTAAAGAGTATTAGCTCTCCTAAGTATTATTTTAATACTGAAAAACTACCTGTAAAATTTTAAACATCATAGAACGCTTACAGGTCTACTTCATCTCCATTTTCTTGACGACGACATTCTTTTCAAACAAGAACAACAATACTCCCCTATTCTTAGAAGGCACTTGCCCATTGCTAAGCAAATACGGAGTAGGTTTTCATGTAAGCCATAATGAAAATAGCATCATGAATTGTACCAACCGACTGAACTTTTTTGTTTTACTCCATTAATTTCCAAAACCTAAGAATAATCTCTAGTAACTTCATCGGAAATGGAAATTGCACGCCTAACATTAGAACGGTGAAATGGGCAGCAGATGAGCAGATGAGTACCTGTGGCTTCTTGATCAAGTCATCAAGAACTGACTGCAGGGTTAACCTAAGCTGCTTGAACAGCACACCGGTTTGTGCAGGTGCAGATATCTTCAACCAACCATCTACAGTGACAAGTCCAACCTGAAATTACCAGAAATCGTTCACCAGGAAAATGGTGTCAGGCAATGCTGGGGAGCACAGAGGTAATGCTGTACTTTAACTTGAGGTAAATACGGTAGATCCACACTATTTTCTCCAAGAAGCACAACAAACCAAGTAAACATATATATACCCAGAAATTTTTGATACAAGTAATTCTGAACTGCCATAGATCCAAAATTACAGCATTTATGAGGATTGATGAAAGTCTAAAAATTGTTCTTGCAGAGATATTCACCTGGTGCTGAACATTTATTGCGCCACCAAAAAGCAGAAGTGAATATGGGGATATGATTGTAGTGTCTCGGAGGAACACCTTATGGGTTTCAACCTGAATAGCAAAAGAAAACTAGTCCTCAGTTTTTTGTAACCAGCAGTATTTGTCATATGAAATGCGGATGGAAATCATACTTCAAAAGAACAAAACAGGGCGTCAATCAATGTATGGATGATTATAGCCATACTTGATCCCCATATATGTTTTTGATGGTACGGTACGCTGAAAGAACTATACTAAGGTGCTGAAACTCGTCTCCGATTGTCAGAGAATAAGCATATATTATCATGACAAGCAAAACTGTGGTTTCTTTGTTGCCAATGAAGAGATCTCTCAAAGTGCGTTCTAACTGTCCTATTTGTTCTCTGTGGGGCCAAACAGTAGAAAATGTAACAAGGTTCACTCCCGGTAAAAATGTTATGTAGCATGATTACTTAAATGTCTTCATCACTCAAAATTATATAGCCATTCATGGAAGTAAAATGGACGATAACACTTAACATTGACACAACGTTTTAACCCTTCACGTCCATCTACTGATAGGTCACAAATGCACAGTAAAATTTTCCTGACTATAATCTTTGTGAATTTTTTCTTACTGATAGGGAAACGACACTACAGATGTTACAGTGGACTTCCTTACAGCCATGTTTTACTTTTTACATGGATGTCAACAGAAAAGCAAGTGAATACCAAACAATAGAAGTACAAGCAGCTGAGCAAGTGGAGAAACAGAGATAAAGTCAACATCATCCACATAAACTACCTCCTCTCCCGCCCAATTTAATGGTATAGTTTCCCCAAATCAAACGACACATCGCTCTCTTCGTAGATCTTTCTCTACCCTTGCAATCTAATCATTTCACCAACCTTCCATCCTCCCAATTGGTGCTTATATGATCTTACAAGATTAAACTACTTTACGGGTTTCTTCCCCATCTTATATTCAGTAGATACAACTTCTACTTCATCCCAAAATACGCCATTAAACAATCTTTTAAAGTGTTATAAATGATCAGCCATAACAGGTAAAAAATTATAAACAGCAGTGGTTGAATTTTTATTTGTTTAACTCCATCATGTTTCTTTCCATCCAAAGGTACAATGAAAGTGAAGCAATTGGAGAATCTAATTTTTATTGTTGATAACAAGAAGAAAACTGTGTGTGGAATCTGGACATAAATGGAGTTGTTGAAACTTGAAAGTTCAGAACTATATACATTATAACTGGAAAGAGAGTATAAGAACTCACATGGCCCCAGTGTATTCCAGATGTCGGTTCAAAGAATCCTAACCTATAGATGCAACTAAACCTACTGGACGCACAAAAATAGAAAGAAAACTGGTACATAAACCAACAAGGCATAACATGAAATAACAGAGAGATGGATGAGGGAAACAAAAACTCAAATTACTGAAAGACAGGCACAAAATATAAAGCAGAGCTGCCAAAATCTAGTTCACAAAGGATTAACTTCATTGCCAAATAAGCAAATCTAATCTCGCCCATAACAAGAACCATGCAGAAAGAGATAGGAAAAGCGTATTGGTTTTCACCACATCAGGCAGGACGTGTTGTCGCTATCCTCATGCACAGAATAAGATGAATGACATTCCTTTTCTTCACTATATTTTGGAGAATCTTATCAATCTAATACAGCTGTAAGTTAAAAAATGTGAAAATGAGTTTTTAAAAATTCATGTTCAGCTCATGTAATTATTTCTAACATTTGTTTTTCATACAAATACAGTACTATTTTTTAAAAACATTTTATTGCAAAACTGAACCCCTGAATAATACCGACACATTCTCTAATATTAGGTAGAGTCCTAGAGATTTAACATTCATACGCTACCTACAAAAACAAATTTGAAATGTAAGGCGTATACACACTATACCTTACCTAGAATACCAATCCTAAAAGGTTGATTCAAAATTTATTTAACTTAGAACGAGATGGAAGATACATAGCTCAAAAAGCAAACCTTCTCAAGGAACACAAGGAAAGGGTGCTGAAAAGCCTTTGAACCACCATTGACAGAAGACGGATGTATGTAAACTTCTCTTCTTCCATCAAACCATGCAGGGTTTCCCTTGGAAACAGGTTTCAGATGTTGCCGTAAATTTCCAACAGCTGGAGCATGAATACCTTCTTCAGTTGCTGCCACATTGGGGTACAGGCCCGCACATAAAATTGCCTGGAAAAAATCAATTTAAATGTAATCCAAGAAGCTTTTGATAGCAAATATAATAAATTGAGGCAGAAAAAACATCACACAGTACAGAAAATGGCTGTCTGAAAGCTGATCATTTCCGTCGAAGTCAAGGACTCCAGGTTGCTACTGTTATAAGATTCAGACGACAGGAGCCACTCTCTTGTATATTCTATTGATTTTAATATCTGTGAGGATTAACCTGAATTTTCGTAGCCTATTTTAGAAGCAACTTTTTAGGATAGTGATTAATGAGTTTTGAAGGAAATTTTTAACATTCTTTTCAGTTGTTCCGCATTAAAAGAGCTCTACACCTTTGTCACGTAAATTCAAGCATAGCATCCTACTAAACAAGGAAAACCATAACACCATACTTGTATACTTAGGGACAAACCTCGAATATCTATAAAATAGTGGTCAATGAATTTGACGCCATGTATTTAACTCCTACAATATAATCCAAACAAACAATGACAGCAGGAAACCATTCACTAACCTTCACGATTGCAGGATGATTTGCATACTTGTTGAAAGACTGTGACGGATCAGAAAACCAGCTGCCCCAATTTCCTTTATGCTTGTTCTGGATTAATGTCATTTACATCGGAATCAGTGGAGAAAAGATATCATTGTTTTGTTAACAGTAGTCATTGGATGGCTTACAGGATGTTCCAAAGTCAAGATATTACCATTAATACACAAATGTAGAACTATAAGATGTTTTTTTTTGTACATGAGGGCATGGTATAAAAACTCGGTTATCATTCAATGTTGTGGGCCAAATTATACGATGGATGATGCCGAACTAGGTGAGCAAAATATTGTTCATAATTGCGGCAATTGAGCATTACAAAGTGCAAGTACAATATTAAAAATGAGCTGTATCAGATGTATTTTGGTGTTCTAGACTTCTAGCCTTCTAGGTTAGAGAGGCTTTACCATATATGGAGTATATTTTTTGTGCATATATCACAGAAGCATTTATTTCCATTTCCCATAGAGCCCCAGACACATTATTCTATGGCTTTGAAATTTAACATATTATTACAGCAAATCTCTCACAAAACTGTCATTGTTTCTTATCTTGTGAAGTACTATTAGACTAAATGACTAATATAATTCTCGATACAATTTCAGTATGACTCATGGAAACAACCTCCTCATGTTTTCAAACCACATAAGGTTGACAATTGGACCAACCTTACCATGCAATCTTTAGGTGGGAGCTTTTAAGGCAATGCACTAATGTTGTTGGTATTTGGTAATCACTTTGAAAGCATGATTATCTAAAATAGATAACTAAAGTTCCCATGACTCTGCTATTATAAAATCACAAATGATTGACGTAATTTTTGTTATTCATCAGCAAAAACATTTGTGGTTTTTGTTATTTTTAACATATCCTTTTTAAGTCGAGAGCAAGTGACAAGGCCCTCAAATGCAGGACTCGTTGAGTCTTCTGACAATGGAATTGGTAACAACTGTTAACAGTGAACTAAAAAAAATTGACTTATTCTATAACGAACCTGATTACTTTTCGGGAGATGGATAAGTCAAATATGTGTGAGAAGTGTGCCAATTTTTTTCCTAAAATTTCTAAAAAAAAAAAAAAAAAAAAAAAAAAAGATACACGGCATCAAAACAATGGAGTCTTTGATTGTAAGATTTAGAAATCTAATATGATTATTTTCACTTAGGTGCCTTGAGGTTTCACTAATTCTTCTTTTGTGACATGAAGTTTGAGGCATTTCCCATTTTAGTAACCGAAGGAGCAAGGACTAAGGTATAACTTAATCAAATTCTGTCTATAATAACGATTTTCAACATAATAAAGTCTCAAATAATAATGAAAGTAAATATAAAAAGTGAAATTTCATGTAGTTTTGAAAAAAAAAAAGTTACTTTATTTTGCTTGATAATATGAGGGCGAAATTTAGGTCACTAAAGTGCAAAATAGCTCAAAAACTAAAGTCACCAGAGTAGAAATAGTGAAACATCAAGGCCCCAAAATGAAATTAGCCCAAATCTCAGGACAC
Source organism: Silene vulgaris (assembly GCA_036897335.1). Classification (NCBI taxonomy): domain Eukaryota; kingdom Viridiplantae; phylum Streptophyta; class Magnoliopsida; order Caryophyllales; family Caryophyllaceae; genus Silene; species Silene vulgaris. The sequence continues at coordinate 11,316 of JAYMSF010000311.1, read as the reverse complement.
CAAAGTGAAAATAATCCAATCTTACAATAGCATAAAAACATTTCCTAAGCACCAGAACTCTGGAATTAATTTTTCTTTCAAATTTATTTTTAAAATTTAGTTTCACAGACTAAAGAAACCAGCAAGGAAATTAAACTTCCATTTTCTAACATAGATTTTTTTTTTTATTTGAAAAACTGAACATTTAAAATTTCTCTGTCAGAACTCAGATGCATTATTTCTAGGAATGATGCATGATTAACAACTACCTTATCATGTGCATGACAGAGCTGCTAAGAGAATGTGCGCTGCAGAAATTTTGAGCAGCTTTAGCCCCTCTCTGGAATGCAAAGATGCAAATAGTGTCAATTGTCAAACAGTTAAAAAAAGTTGAGATAACACATAACAACAATGCTGGCGCTGATCAAATGTAATTTATCAGTGACACAAATATCTGAAAGTCTGAAACAGTGGACCAATACCAACAAATGAATGTAACAACCTACTGTTGCATATCAAGGAGAAACAACACAAATAAATCAGGATGAAGCAAAATAATAAAATACCTAGGAGATGCATCGTAAATTAAAATGCTCCTTTACACTTTGAAGACATATCAAATTGTTTACCCTCATTGCACAGAAAATATTACAAGAAGAGTAATTTCAACGAACCATAGCTATACCTCTTTAAATATCTTCTCCCATTTTTTATATGAAATTATCATTAGGATGTGGTCAGATTGCCTCTCATAATCATCTGCATTTGAAGATCCATCACTTCTATCCATCAGAATAGCCAATTTTGACTTTTCAGCTGATTCCCTCTGAAATGGAAATAGCATAGAAACTGTTTGTTAAAACTTCACTTCATATACTAGTAAAATTCAAAAGCAAGTTATTAAATAAAGGAAACACCTCGTCTTTTGGGCGAACAAATGGTGGCTTGTAGCTCAGGAATGCAGCGACTGAAAGAATAGGTGATAGACAGCCAAATATTGCACCGTAAAGCATCATCTGAAACATAAGTAGAAGATAAAATTTACACAGAAATACTTGCAAGAAAAAATGTATACTCGAAATTAACTTTGTTTAGCATCTCTTTAGCCATAGCATAAGCTTTTTCTTAACATCAAAGTAGATTATTATAACAAACGAAGTACCAAGGGGTAAATGAGGAAAAAAAAGAAACACGCCATAAAAAAAATTAAAAAAAATATTAAAAGAAGCAAGAATGCTATCGCGGAGCAACATATCTACAATATCTGAATTCTGAGATAGACGAGCACTGATTCCGGGGAAAAGGAAGTGAAGCTTGATTAAGTTGTTTGGTATTAAACAAAGTAAATCAAAGAGTGGATGTCATCTACAAGAAATCTTTCAAACAGCAGACAGACCACCAACTTATTCTACCTTAGCCTTTGATCTGTCCAATGATCTAGTGTGAGTTTATTTATGACAAGGATTCCAAGGCGAGAGCTACTCTCTCGTATTAGGCCATGCCATTGGGAGCAGCCAATACCAAAGATATTCTTCTATGCCAAAAGCCACGAACTTCATCTATTTCAGATGTTTATACAGCGCGTATAAACCTGGCAAGTCTAAGTCTCCGAAGTTTCTCTGTCACGAGATCAATCAATTGCATCATGGTAATATTGGTTGGCGTTTTGGGGCAACAGTGAATGTGTCTGAATTTCTTGGGGGCGTACCTTCACAATAGAAAATTTGAGTGAAAGTATGGAAGGAAGAGCTGGAAGAGGGAGTTTAGAAAATGTGCAATCATTTTCTTTTGGTGTGTTTGTTCTGAGAGAAACTCTCACTTTCTTCCAGGGTTTGTCATTCGTTGAAATACCAGGGACAAATATTGTAAATATTGTCTGTTCTTTAAAACAAGGCTTTGGAAAAAAGATACTGATCCAGAGAAGATCAGTATGCCATCTATATTAGATAGGTCTGATGTAAGTCACCAAAAACTAAAACATTCACAGTACGTCAAATAATAGATTTTCTTAGAATCACCAATGAAGAGAGAAGAATGAAGAGAAAAGATATCAGATGGTATTAAAACCTTTCCAAGTAACAAATCAACTGGCAGTTTAGCCAAATGGCGCCCAAGAGGAGTCAGTTCCTCGTTTTCATCAACTGCACCAACCTGAAGGATAGTAGGCACAGCTCATAAGAATATTGTTAAAAGTAGATTAATCTAGAAAAATCTTGTATCTACAAGATTCTAGCAAAGATTACAAACAATTAAGTTAGGCCTTAGAATAACCTAGATACTTAGGCAAGGTAGTCTAGAAACATCTCATTACAAGTATATTTCTGAAAGCATTCTTATGACCTTCTAACCTAGTATGAAAATCCCTCAAGTTCAGTAATGTTCTAAAATGAGCCATTCCAAATGATTTTTCAACGTTTGTTACACTAGCTTCTTCAGAATATGCAAAGCAAAACAGCATTACCTCCTTCAGTGATGTTACTGCTGAGTTTATAGCTTCATCTTTTGGAGCTTCCAGAGCCTGGAATTATAAATTCAAATAAATGGTCACTTAATGACGGAGAAAGATACATACTCCCCCGTTCCAGCTGGCATTGACTCAGAGAAAAGTGAAAAATCTTATAGCAGAGCTATGTATCACACCTCATCGCTTGAATATCTTAGCTATCAAGACGTATTACCTTGGACAAGAACGATTTTAAATCACCAAGCGAAAGCAGCTTAATTTGCAAACAAAGTTCTACTAAAGGCATCCTCAACATCTCAGGCACCTTCAAATAGATAGTTGGAGAGACAGTCACGCTTTCAAACTTGAAGATTGAAAAACATCAAGGATTGTAAACTGGATAAAATTATTGACCAAGTACCTGGAATCGGCGCATAAGATTCTCAAATCTATGACGTGTATATAAGCAAAAGCAAGTACCAGGTTTTACTCGGCCAGCCCTTCCCCGTCTTTGCTTTGCATTTGCTTGAGATATCCAATCTTCAACCATCATAGAAAGTTTCTACAAGAAGAGATATGAGAGTTGAATATTCTACCATCATTTGACCATACTTTATAGACATAATTGATAACACTATATATATAAACCTTCCGGGGATCATATCGATACTCCTTGTGCTTTCCAGAATCAATCACAAATACCACGTCGTCTATTGTTATGCTTGTCTCTGCAATATTTGTTGCCATTATAACCTACAAGTGTCAGACAAGTCCATAGAAAGATACTATTTAGAAATTCATCAATTTAAAGCCACAGCAAGCAGAAGAGTATGTGAAGCTCATAAGTACATTTGAGACCACCAAAGTAAAAATAATGCCTTAAAAGGTTTCTAATAGAACTAATTGGAGAATGTTTCTTATGTAACAACCACAGATTTGCCATGTTGGAGTCGTGTAGAGTAACCTCAGCTTTGATCCTTTGAAAGATAAGACGTCATCAAAGGAAGATAGTCCCCTTATTTTAATACTCAGAACCTATCTTAGTTCAAACTATAGTATTTTGCGCATCTGAGTTTTTCATTTTCTACAACATTCCATTCTTCAACCGGTTTGGATACAGAAATTTCTGTTGTCGGATATAGTGAATAAGATGGTCCCTTTTTGAAAAGGCAAATGGTGAAAGCTGATTAAAGTAGGTACATTTTATGAAAAGAAATGCGCGTGTACTAATTGAATTATTTTCAACCAGCATATTTCTGAAAGCATTCTTATGACCTTCTAACCTTTCAGGGAAGCACAAAACATATGCCTTCACCCATAATACAAAAATTTATAAAAAGCATGCTGTGAACATACCTTGCGCATGTTATTGGGTGGCTTTGCGAAGACCTTCTTTTGGTCAATAGCTGCTACAGATGAATGTAATGGCAACAGCCATTCAGAGGAACTTCCACCAAACCGGTAAGAAGCGGCTAGCTTATCATGTAGTCGGTAGATTTCCGAGGCACCCTGTATTTTAGTTGCAAATTGCAATGACGGTCTCAATCATAATCACAACTGCAAAACCTTTTTGAATCGAAAGGACAATACAAAAGTCTTACCGGCAAAAAGACAAGGATAGCACCATCTCCACAATTTTCATCAATATGACACACCAAGTCCTCGAGAAGATCATAATCAATTACATCTTCATTCAACTTCATCTGAACACACATCAATGGTTGAAGTATACGGATAATAAAAAAAGGGTAATAAACATGCTACATGCCATTGTCAACAAGGTCTTACCAGATTATGTCGTGTTTGCTCATGGTACGATTGATATGAGCTAGGATTATAGTGTGGATTCATGCATTCTTCTGAAAGCAGAGTTTCATCACCCATCGATGATAAGACAAGATTTTTCTTCCCTCTACGATTATTGATGGAACCACTGACAGTCTACATAAGCAACACTGTCTTAAATGAAAGGCGGCCCAAAATAGTTCATAAATATGTTTGAATGACCAGTAGATTCTTAAATACATAGAAACAAGAAGTTGGTTTCAGATTGAAACTTGTAAGTAATAGAAACTAATATTAGACTCGCGCAATATGAATTGTAAACTTCCTATGGACTGCCAGTTGTTTTGCTTGAATGGCATTGAAGATTTTAAGTCTATTTTTCGTCAATTATTATTTTCTAGAGGACTTGTGATTTCTGTTTTTCTGTCTTTATAATCACAAGTTAACTAGAAATTTTGTTTTAATAAATGAGTATGTCTACAAAAATCAACAAAAGCCCAATACCAGCTTTACAAGAATTGCAACAATATAGGCAAATAGCTGATTTCCTAAAGCATCACCACATGCCGTCTTTGGTAGCAAAATTTAACTGAAATGTGATATTTCTACTCAAATTTGACACCAAACTTCGCAGCATTGGACAACAATGACAACAACATTACCCCAGTGTCTCAAGTACTCGTGCAAGTGATAAGGTAAGGTAGTCCAACGTACCCCTGTTTTAACAACGCGAAGACACTATTTTTGGATAACCCATAATGAAAATTGCATCAAAAATTTGGCAAATATACAAACTTCTTTTTCTTTTCCTCCTGAAATTTGAGTTCCTTTGACTCAATTGTAATGCATACCCCTTAATATATTAGACAGCAGAAAGTAAAATATTTCAATATTTATTTTCTTTATAAGAGAGATTATTGATTGAAGGGAACGAGAGTTATATAATCATACTCTTGAACTTTCATGAGGTTCTCTGGTTCCGAAAGTTTGGTAGACAAGATTGTTATTCTTGCTCCTAACAATAATAGGGCCTTTAAGAAGTTCTCTTTTGCTAATAAAAATTGAGAACATGGGCAGCATGATGTTTTCAAAATATAAAAGAACCCTAAACGTACCTCCCGTCCAAATGTTTCGAAGCCTAAATAAGCTGGAGAATCTGTAGGTAGGCGGTATTGGATGTTTTCATATACATCTTCAAGATAATATGTTGACACGGGGTGAGTTCGGCCTTCAGCATTAATCACCGGGCAATCACCAAAATATTTCGAAAACAAATTTGAATCAACTGTTGCAGACCTAAATGATGGAAATCAGTAACCATTTCAGATAACAGACAAAGAATATTACTTGATGCATGATCAAATTGAAATCTTACATAAGGATGACTTTGAAAGTGCAAGCTCCTTGAGAGGATTGCTTTTCCAGCAAGTTCTTCAAAACAATAAGAAGGAAATCACCCTGTATACCAAATGAAACAGTGTCAAGTTTCTGCAACAAGGGAGACAGAAAGAAATGCTGGGTTTGATAGATTCACGTCATTTATTAATTACAGAAAAGGGTAACAATGAGGGTACAAGACAAGAATAACACTTAAATTACCTCGATGACAAACTTGTCCCTTTTAAGAGGTTGCAAAATATAGTAATATACAAATATGTTTTACCACGCAAACAGGAACAACCATCTACTAATAATAAGAGTGTCATGAACCAAGGATAAAGAGAAGTAAGAAAATCCTCGGAATGTGTTCTACAAATAGCTGGCAAGGAACAAACATATGTTTACTACATGAAATAAACTATCACAGCGATAAAAAACAACTTTTTGCACACACGAAAAAAAGAAAGAATAAAGACAGCAGAGAGAGCTTGATTAGATGAATAAGAAATCTAGAACCCCCATGTACAGGTTTGAAAAAGAGCGCTCACCAGTAATGATCGTTCATGCACCTCATCAACTATAACATGAGTAACATCACGAAAGCTTCTGTTTCCCTGAAATAATTGATGTAAATATTATGTTCCGCTATTTTAATTTAGAAAATAGATATATTGTTGAGCTGAATAGGCATGCACATTATTACTGATTAGTGATTTTCTCCCAGTTCTGACAAATAAATTTCGGACTCATACATTAAATCAACAGAGGAACTGATAGGGTCTTTATTACAAAATGATCTATTTTTGACTCGAAATATGATTGAAAATTGAAATAGATAGAAAGGAAGACAAGAGTTAAATGGCAGAAGAGATGGACAGGATTTAATTAATCTCTCTCCCACTTCCAGGTGTATTTTAACTCCTCTATCATATTCCCCCACTCATAGCAAAATATTAAGCAAACTAGTATCTACCACTGCACATTAAAAAGAGATAAAGGCATGATTAAGATTAAGATATGTATAAACAATAAACCTACGTTACTCTAACTCGGCTTAAAGTGCCAGATGCGACATGGTACCGCAGCACCCAACACAGATATTTATGCAAAAAGTTTCATTTAGTTTTATTCCAAAACTCAATGTCAGTGCAGTGTAGTGTAGTGTCAGAGTATTGTGAGTCCAACATGCGACAAATAGCCAATGAGAAGTGTCGAAGTAACATAGGTATAAAGTCGGTGAATATCAGGAATTTATACCGCAATATGCCTTAAGAGAATACCAGTTGTACAGAAAAGGAGTTTGGTTTCCTCGGTCCTGCAATAATAGTAAAGAGAGCAAGGGAAACAGATTTAGGCAGATAGTGAGAAATTAATATAAGGCGAAAACCAATGCACAGTCACCATGTAGAATTCTCTTACAAAGCTGGAAATGACAAATGAAATTCAAATTGACATATGAAGTTGCTTAGTGAAGCTATTTAATAAGATAGAGTAAGAGGAACCTAGATCTCCACTCCAAGTCTCCAATATTTTAAAGTACCGTCACTACAAATAGAAAATTGGTATGTCGTTCTTATAGGATGTTAAATAAAAGGTCATCGCACTTTACTCTATTATACGAGTACCAATTTTTATTTCACAGGTGATTTGCCATTGACCCTTCACAGGAAACTAGACTCAATTTTACTACATGAAAAAAGAAGCCAAAATGTTTAGAAAGCCACTTTGGCAGGTACATTAAACCCCAAAGTGTTGAAAAGAGAAAACAGAATATTTTGCATAATGTTTTGTCCAACAATAGCACTAATTTGGTTTATACAGAATTATAGCATGTAAATAGTTAAAACTAGTTATATGAGCATAGGAAAGAATTTAAAAGAAACATTTAACATTTATAATTATAGCAGTACTGAAATTTGAGGGTAAGAGCACCTTGCACTATCAAGCCGAACTTGATAACCAACCAAGGATCCATCTAAACCAGGTGCAGGTTCACATCTCTCTTCAGCAACCCTTTCAGCAACAGATACTGCCTACAACATATGAGCTCACAGTTATACATATCAAGCAGAGAGAACAGGAGCTGAATAGAAAATAAACATGAAGTGTCATATAGCTCTGTAGCATGGTGTTACACTGTATAAATGATAACAGCACACAGATCATTAGTTTGACAATCTCAAGTGGCGGCCAGAAGAGATATATAAACAACAGCACGGAAGTTGTACTAATTTTAAACTGATAATCAATTTGGGCAGTTATCAGTTACCACAAATGGAAAGTTTCAGTTGGAAGACAAGGGAAACCCACGCAAGGCAGCGCCGACTCTGGGTGTGAATGATGTTAGAGAAATGGTCCTAGAGCTGACGATCAGTAGGTCGGTTCAGTTATGCCAGGTCAGGTCAAGGCAGGTTCAGGTTTTATCAAGTCAAATCAACTATCGATTGTATTTGATTCCGTAAGGCTTATATTACTCTCACACGGATATGGGATTTTGATACAGGTACATGTGCAAATCTAAGAATCATAAAGCACCCCATTTTTTTCACACACAAGCATCTTGTCCTAAAATTAGGGCTTGAGGACACAAGCATGGGAATACGTCATTAAAATAGAAAAAGTTATCCTGTATGGCCTATGTTACTCTGACACGGATATGGAATTTCAATACAGGTACATAACCAAATTTCTGAATTGTCCACTACCCCATTTTTTTTCACACACAAACACATCTTGTCCTAAAATTAGGAGGTTGAGGATAGAAGTATGGGATACATGTTCATAATGGAAAAAAAAAAAAAAAAGATATTTGAGACATGAGGGTTAAATTTACGAAAAACCAAACTGAATGCTTCTTATGGATGTATATTCCTCTACTTCAGTCATGCGAGTCCCCCTTTCTCTCATTACTAAGAGAAGTGTTGGACAGGAGAGGGCCGGGAACAGATCCTATACCCATATGGCCATATCCTTCAGTGTCTGGTTGGATACATAAATATCTTCAAACGTGAAGAGTCGAAGTAACATGGTTTATTTTTGCTAGCAGACAACTACTAACACTCTAATAGCAAAGAAAATATCTTTAAATGTATAGGAAAATGAAGGAGATGGGAAGCAAAGTTCGAGGCATACAAATTTGGTTGCACTAGCAAATAGCACCTACCGCAATTCTTCGAGGTTGAGTACAAATAATGTTACATTGTCCACCATGACCAGCCTCAATCATGTCATCTAAAATAAATTGTGGCACCTACATGAAGTATTAGAAAATTATGAGGTGTTGACATAAATAGGGCGAATCGACTCATGTACAAATTGAATATTAAATTATTAATACACTAGAAGATATAAGAAAACGTAAATTCACAACCAAAAAAAAAAAAGATGAAATTTTACCTGAGTCGTCTTACCAGAACCTGTTTCCCCGCAAACAACAAGGACATTATTCTGCTGCAGTAACCCAAGAATTTGATCCTTTGATTTGGCAATAGGAAGTTTTGCTCGGGATTCCATCATGCTCTAAATGAAAAGGAAGAGGACCTTACCAAGTTTACTCATTTATAACCACATGTGCAAGTAGTAAAGAAAGGAACATCCTAAGAAGCACTAAACATCATTTCTTTGGTCAACTATCTTATTATACATAGAGAACTAGGGAAAAGAAGTATAATGGCAGCATCCAGATATTTAATTGTTGGCAAGAGACCCTCCTCTTGAGTTAGATAGTATAACGCAAAAATATCTTTAGCTTTTTACAAAGTCTTAGGGTTATCACTTAGTTAATGTAGTCTCAGTCATTACCAAATAATGTACAACAGCAGAAACGTTCATAACACTTGCACTGCTATAGATCCACGAAAACCAAATAATAAGTCGCATACCTTATATCTCGGATTTTTCCTTTTTTTCTCTAATTCTCCTTTTAAAAAGAAACTCTTCCTGGCTTTCAAAGAATTATCCCCTGCAAGGTAAATGCAATAAATTTAAAAACATAATAAACTAATTCTATGTAGACTTTTGTTCAAAAGCTCAAAGCTTTTGATATCGATTCACAAACAGCATGCAGTTTCACAGTACTTTTGATTTTTGAGAGAGTAAATATTAATACATAATAATCAGTAGCGATGTATCATGATTCATGTATGACATCCCAACTGAAAAGACAAAAACATAACCCGTTGTTGTACCCTATCCAATTTAAAGGGATCTCATATTCGCATCTCATATTCCCAAAAACCTCGTATCATTTTCAACCACAATTTGAACGAAGCTATTCAAGTTGTTGCTGCTGGTTGGCCATAGCAAAAAAGAAAGGGATTAATAACCAGCGGCAATCCATATTCATGCAAGTACCACGCGAATTTTTTTTCCGCTGCTAAGATGGAGTGCTTACTTTGCAAACGAGCATCAGAAATTTGTTCAGTTTCCGACTCCTCCAATTCACCCCGATTTGAATTGTCACCAACATCAACAGAAGTCATCTCTGCTGATGAATCAGTCTTTAACAATGAATCCACAAAGCCCATTCTTCGACTTTTTAAAGTGTCTTCGACAGAGTTTGATGAATCACCTGCTAGCAACAGCATATGAGAAACAAATTAATGTCTTTAACACACAGAATACATTTCAAAGATCAATAGAAGAAACCTGACCTTCCTCCCAATCAGTAATAAGCGATGCATATGGCTCTGAAATCAGAAACTGAACGGGCATATCAGGGAACAAGCGGCAAAGAGCAAAGGAGGCAACTTGATTTTGAGCTTCCTGTAGAGTTCAATGAGAGATTCACAGATACTTAAACTTCTACTTTAGCCCACATAAACCAAGAAACACTTCATATTCTACTCTACATCTATTAACTCCACCAATCACCACCCTACCCACTCACTGTCTCCAAAGAATAAAGTTAAATTATGGAACAGGACATCCTAAGCTAAATGAGTAGGGTATATTAGTACTAAGATGCCTTCCGGTCAGATGTAATAGATCACATTATGAGCGAAAACCCATTTGAGACCAAACAGACCCACATACAGCTAGAAACCAAACCCCTGCAAATCCTCACCTCCTTTTGGCTATGTCCTGAAATAGGCCTTTAGGTACATCAAAACCTAGGTTGCTAAGCATAGCACAACCAAGCATTATATGACAGACTATAACCAAGGCTGCATAAAAGGAGTAGGAAACTTAAGAAAAGCATATGAAGCACAGAGATTGCTTGTTCTCTTGCATAATCAGATGCGAAAATACAGCTAGAAAGCCTACACCTCCTCATCTCCTTTTGGCCACAATGTTTTATGTCCTAAAGCCAACCTTTAGGTGCATCAAGACCTAGGTCATTAAGCATAGCACAACAAAGCATTCCGTGCGGACTATTGCAATACATCAATAAGACAATAAGGCAGGTCACAGGAGAGTGCAAAATTAAGAGCAAAATGAACACGTCAGAAAAAAGTCTTCTGAAATCAGACAACTCAAGAAAGAACAAGAAGGAGAAGGGATGCAAAGTTTGTAGAGACAACCCAAAAATAAAGAAAGGATGATAAAATGAGACAGAAAAAGAAGAAAGAATAAAGAAAAGCCAACACAAGAGAGAAAACAAAACTAAGAGTACAAGTAGCTGAACCACCCAAAAATAAATAAATCAGGTGGGCACCTACTTCACAATAAAGCACACAACTACACAAGGAAACGACGAGAAAAAAAAAAGAAAAAAAAAAAAAAAAAAA
>JAYMSF010000310.1:0-17456 GCA_036897335.1 Silene vulgaris | reverse complement strand
ACTAAAGTTAATTTAACTAAACTAAATTATATTTCTCTTGACTAAACTTAACTAAACATAATGGACTTAAAAGTTAAATCAACCTAAACTTAATTATATTTTACTAAATTTAATAAACTTACACTAAATAGTGAATGAATTGAATTTAGGTTAAAAAGAATATGGCTGAATTCTCTCAAATCACAAGGTTTAGTACATATTTTTAAGCCTACTAATTAACTTTTAACTGAATTTGTTTCCTTAAATATATTTTCAATTTTAATGACTTATGATTAATCTAGCTGAAGCAAAAGTTTCTTCCATGTGTTACCTTTTGAAAAAGTATACATTTTCCTACGTTACCTTTTGAAATAGTGCACAAAATATGGAAAAAATAAGGAAATTAAGGGTTGACGAACCTAAAAGGAAAAAAATAGAAACAAATTAAGAAAAAGATAACTGCAAATTGTAACAGACACATGCATTAAACTTATCTACTTTGATCCAATGGCCCACATAACCTTTTGAAACAAACTATTATCACAGCTAGTACTCTAAGAAATTTTATTTTCTTAATCAGAGGTCGTAGTAATTTTGAAAATGTATTATTGAATGTTATTTCAACTAAGATAAATAAGTACATCAACTAAATTCAAGGAACTTTATTTAATGTTTAAAATTGTTTAACTTGCCACATGAATTTGGATGAAAAAAATTAATTCAAATGAGTTGAAATATTGTATAGTTTTTCGGTGCTTATATAAGGCAAATTATCACATAAAGCGGTCAACAAAACGATGTTTTGATGAAACTATTTACAACAAATGAGTCAATATGGCCTCATAATGACTACATGTTAGGCTGATATGTTACCGTTATTTCAATTAGGTGGATGAAAAAAGATTATTACTTCACTTGTTCAATCGATGAAGATACTTCGTAACTTTTTTATTGTCGTCTCTGTTTCCTAAAACATTTTGGGTGACTCAATTGATTTTGTTAAGTACTCTAATTTGATAGTTTGTATATCCTTAGTGATTAATTTTAATTTCACTTAAGTCTATAATTTGTGAATCTCGAAGACTAATTAAGGATGAAAATATTCGGCAGTTATCTATTCCAGCCGGTTCATCTTGTGGATAAGATACGGATCGATGAAAACATTAATAATAAAAGAATGCAAAAAAAGTGATATCTCAATAAGTTAATCTAGTCCGTTTTACTCGGTCAGAAACACCCTACTTGGATAAATAGCTAAGAACTTTACTAGTAATAACTAGGAACTTTGCTTTTGTCCGATTTTAGCTACTCGATTCGTTTTAAGTAGTCCGTCTTAAAGAAAAATTTGTAGTTTAATACTTCCTCCATTCGTCACGAGGATCCTCTCCATTATTTAAAAGTAATGGATGGTCCATTACTTCTAATACACCCTTATAAATTTGTTATACTCTCTTCACCTCATCAAAACACTTGATCGTTGGATCGTTTCAGAACAAAATCCGGACCGTTGAGAGGTAATGGAAGGTAATGGAGAGAATCCGGAACTACTTTGCTTTTTCACGTTGTCACCGCGTGTTTTACGCGTTAAATATCATTAGCTACGTATTTGCAAAAATTATAAAAGTTAGATATTTTTAATGTACTCGTAAAGGCGAAGCAAACAAGATCACATATGAATATATTTTCACTTATGTATTGAGAGAAAATTGAAATTAAAACTCACTTGTGAATGGTGTACAAAAATGAAATTGGTAGAGTGAAGTTGAATGGGGAAGTAATTATTGGTTTTAGGATATTAATCTGAAATGAGGTTATATTTGTGGAAAACAATCTTATAATTTGCGTTACACAATACTTGACGATTTCATATATCTCAATAAGTTAGTGAGAGACCGTTTTACACAAATTTTTATAAAGTCAAATAACCCTTATTGTCCGCAAGGGTAGAGTCTAACGGTTAAAACTTGGGTGAAATTCTCAGGAGACCCGATTCAAGCCTCCTCAAAAGCAAATCTTATGAAACATTCTTGACCTATGTCCATGCCTAATAGACTTCGAGTCTGTCACTCTCGGGCGGCTTACCTGGTTTACGGGATTTGCTGGCTATCTCGTATATACCCGGATGTTTACTCAGTGCATACCTAAGGTAGCAGCTGCAAGATCCCTCGTTCCAAAAACAAAAAAAAATGTAACCCTTATCTGAGATGAGGTTATATTAGTGGAAAATAATCTTATAAGTTGCGTTACAAAATACTTGACCATTTCATATATCTACCCTATAATAATAATAATAATAATAATGAAATATTAAATAAATCATCATCACTCACTTAAAAACTCTTCTCCCTCTTCTCTCCAATTTTCTTCCTTGCTTCCTCCATCTTATTTTCTCCTGATAAAATCCAAAGAAAAAACCCAAATAATTATATAAAAAAAAATTGTCATTGTTTTCCATTTTCATACAAAAAATAACAAAAACCAAATTTAATCTTTTTTCTTTTATTTTTATTTTGGTCTCTCGTCTGTCATCTATCAATTCCGTGGTCACTGAAATTCTAAGCTTTCTTTCATTTTTCAAAATTAATATTCACTTACATCATATCATAAAAAAAATAAAATAAAATCAACTTTCGTCAAAACTAAGCATACCCAATTATTCCCATTTTTCTAAAATTCTTGTTTTGATCTTCAATTCTATAAAAATTCTGGGCAGATCGAAAAAAAATCATTCTATTTTCTTGATTTCTTACAAAAATTAATTCTTGGGTATTAAATTTTTCTGGGTTTTTTTCTGTTTATTTTTGTGGGTTTTAGTCAAAAAAGAAGAAAAAGAAAAATGGTGGGAACTGGGTTACAGTTTAATGGCAGACAAATTCATGGGTTTAATAATAAGAATAATAATAAGAATAATAAGAATAAGAACAATGATAAGAATTTAAGTTCAAGTTTAAATAAAATTAATGATAATAATGAGAAGAAACCAGAAATTGAAAGAACTAAAAATGATGTTGTTAATGGTGGAACTAAGGGTAAAAGTGTCATTTCACCAAGTGTTGAGTTGCCTTTAAGTAATTTTGAACGTTTCCTTGGTGCAATTACTCCTTCTGTTCATGCCCATTATCTATCCAAGGTATTTTATTTTTATTTAATTTATTTATTTATTTATTTTACGCGGTTTCGAAGTTTATTTATTTAATGATTAATGCTGGTTGTTATTAGTTTGTTAATTATGGAGATTACTTGTATACATGTTGAATGAGTGTTGAAGAAAAATTATATGTTGTTTTGTTGATGCATTCATTTCTTGATTAAGTGCATGTCAGGGTTCAACACTTCAACTCATGGAAATGGTCCTTGTCATTACAATTCTGGGATTATTTTGCATTTTCTGAACTTGAAAATTGTTACTGATTCAAAATGGGTTAAATTGATTGGTTAGGGCGGACGATAACGTCATAGGAAACGTATTTTGTCGCTCGTTATGTGAGAGTATTTATTTTCATGGGGTGTTGTGACCACCCTTATTTTCTGGAATGAATTTTTGGGTCATAGCTTGATTGGTTTAACTGTTTAAGTGAATAAATGGTGGTTGTTTTTAATAAAAGAGTTGCTGAAAGTTGATTGTTTCGGGTTGCATTAACACATTTATTGCCAACTTAATAAGTTATACTGATTGAGTAATTGGTTTGGTTGGATTGGGGAATGATGGTTTGCAGACGACGATGAAGGGTTTAAGTACATGTGATGGCGAGGTCCAGCCGTACTTCATCCTCAGTGACCTGTGGAATTCTTTTAAGGAGTGGAGTGCTTATGGTGCCGGAGTGCCTTTGGTATTGAATGACAGTGATTCTGTTGTTCAATACTATGTACCCTATCTGTCAGGCATTCAAATCTTTGTTGATCCTTCAAAATCTCCTGCTAAGTCAAGGTATCAGAAATTCGTTTATGCTCGACGCTGCATTTCTTCAAGTTTCATTTATTCTGTATAACTGGAATCATTGAATGTCACTTCTGTTTTCATGCTTGGAATTGTACATGTTCAGTTTTATCTTTGTATATCTCTGTGGTATTATCTGATGTAAACCCCTTCAGTTAGTAATTCTAAGATATTGACTTGCATTCCATGGATTTATATTAATAAAATGTAATCATGGAGTATCTAGTTTTGGTACATTATCTTTTTGCGGAGACCCCGTAGTATTGTAAAAGTCATCTATTCATTTGTGTTGTCGCTCAAAGGCAATGGTATGTCAAAAATCCACTCGCCCTCTAACTGCCAGGGCCTTAGATTCTTTCTATATCACAATGTATCTCTGGGCAAAGACATCTTTTACAATGCAGGTACTCACGTTTCTGTTGACATCATGCAATCACACATTTAAATATGGAAACCGAGTTTTTCTTTTATTTTTATTTTTTTTTCTTTCTGGGAGGGTCGATTTTGAAATTTTCATGGCTGGCCACTTTCTGTTGGCCATCTAGTCTTAAATTTTAAGGTATCACCCATATCTTCGATAAGTTTTGAGTGCGCGTATTATTAATGTACAGTTTCTGATTCAATTGGGTGAGGTTATGCAAATGTGAACTACTAACAAGGATAAACTCAGAAGACCTGGGCAGTTGAATTTTATTATTGGACTTGAGCATTTAAGATTTCGGTGTATGGTTTAATTATCTGAGTTACCATTTGTGAAAGTACCATGCATATTCATACTATGCCACGCAAAGGGAGGTTACATTGGACAGTCAGTAAGATTCCTGAAGAGGATTTATACATTAGAAAATTGTTCGACATATCCAATTTTATAATTTTAAGCCTTATTCTTTACACTTGGTGTTCCGAACTCTCATTTTGATTCATGGTTTCATTGCAATTTCAACTTCTTGATAAAAAAGTAGGATAACTTCTTTTCCGGCTCGTGTATCTTTTAGTCCTAAACTTAGTTTAAAAAAGCGCGCCAGAGACGCACCTAGGTGCGAGGCCCACGAGGTGCAACTAGTGAGGCGCACTACTATTAAATCCTATATTTTTTTTACCGAGTTCTTTCATTTCACCCTTATCTTTCCCCCCCAATGCTTCATTTCTATTTATAAATTCATGTTAGCCCTCTTTAAAAACAAAAAGGGGACTCTTGTTGCACAAAAAAATTATTCCAAAATATAGATGTTTA
The DNA here is from genome assembly GCA_036897335.1 of Silene vulgaris. NCBI lineage: Eukaryota > Viridiplantae > Streptophyta > Magnoliopsida > Caryophyllales > Caryophyllaceae > Silene > Silene vulgaris. Next base: position 12,306 of record JAYMSF010000310.1, on the reverse strand, counting down.
TTTGATAATCAATGCACCTTGGCATAAGGCGCACGCCTTAGTTTAAAAAAGCTCGCCTTGAGTGCCCTAAGGCGTGCCTTGGATGAGTCACCAGCTAAAACACCTCGGTGCATTTTGGGTGCGCCTTTTAGACAAGGCTCACTTAACAAGGCGTAGTAGTACGCACTTTCCATATCTTTTAGACAAGGCTTACCATATCCTTTTCCCAATTATTCCCAAGTTTACTCCTTCACAAGTTAGCCAACTTGAGCACTCCTTAAAAAACTATTGTTTCCCAAAATTTTATTTGGAAATTACAAATTTGTCATAAAAAATAGGGCCTCGCGTCCAAAGGCGTGTGCCTTCGCCTTGCTCTTTGCGCCTCTGTCGCATCTGCTCCTTTGTGCCTCGGTGCGCCTTGCTCATTTTCAAACCTAGGCGCGCCATCTTTGCCTCTCCCATTGCCTCAATGTGCCTTGCGCCTTCTCAAAGTAAGGTCCTAAACCCGTATTCCCTCCCATTTTACTGGTGTCATAACCCTTCTTTTTCTTCGTGTGGGCCACTTAATGAAAATAATTGTTTTGTTTCTATAAATATGTGATTTTTACCCTTCCTTCAAGACGTGTCGGAGAGATGTTATGTGAAAATCCTCAAGCAAAGTAAAAGCTGATTTTCATTCTTTCAAAGATTTGATATCATTTCGAGCAAAATGTAAACCCCCAATAAAACATAAATTTGTTCCTAAAACTAGGGCGCCTCGCCTAGTTTAAAAAACGTGCCTCCAGTGCCTAAGGCAAGCCTTGGATGAGGTACCAGCTAAAGCGCCTCGGTGCAATTTAGTGCACCTTTTAGACGAGTCTCACTTAACAAGATTCGCTAGTACGCACTTTCCATATCTTTTTCATCTAGATCTTTAAGTATGCCATTTCTTTACCCATTATTCCCAAGTTTTACTCACCATGAAAACTCTTAAAAAAGTATTGTTGCCCAAAATGTAATTTGGAAAATACAAATTTGTTACTAAGTATAGGGCGTCTCGTATCCAAAAGGCTTGCCCCATTTCCTTGCGCATCGCGCCTCATCGCGCCTTGCTGTAGTTGCTCCTCTTCAAATTAAGTGCCTCACGTTCAAAAAGCGTAAGGCGAAGCCCCTTAGCGCCTCCTCAAACTAAGAATTCATGTAGATAAATCAGTGTGAGATGTTGCTATTGATGAGCCATGAGCGAGTGAATGCAGGTTGTTCTCGTCTTAGTTGAACCACAACTTATGCATGCTTCTCGTAACACGGGCTCATGACTTATTATTAAACATGTATATTAAACATGTAGAAATATTCTTTTCATGTGATTTTGGCTTAAAAAATTGAACTAACAGAATAATTTTTGTATGTGAGTGTATGAAATAAGAATCAACACTTGGGGATGCCTACGTATTTTAACAAAGGTGTCTTCGTTGGAAATGTGTAATGCCGTGGGGTTTTTTTGTTATCGTATTACTGGCAATGGACCTGGAGGTACATATGCGATATTGGCATTCAAGATGTTATATGGAAATGCATTCGTATACACATGGTATATTGGAGCATCTTGGCTGGAAATGTGTAACAAACTAACATCATGCTAGCAATGGATCCTTGGACTTGTAGGTGGTATATTGGAACAATTTTAAAACAGATACACATGCGGTATAACACTTAGCGTATCGGAAACTTTAAAGGCAGATCATAACTGTTTGTTAGTTGAATATTAGATTCATGGCCTAGTGAAATCGGCAATGTAATAAGTATATGTGACGTAGTTGACTGAGATAAGAAATCAAGTCATTTACTCTATATGTTAACTGAGAGTTTACTTATTATGTTCAAATTCTGTGCTCACATTTAGTTGCCTGACTACTGTAGCCAAGCTGATGGTTTGATGCAGTCTTTGTTAGATATGGATTGTGCGACATTTCTGATTACAGACTGTAAAATCACACATTAAGGTAAGCGGAGGGGGAGGGGTTGTTCATTAATGCTGTATGGTCGATCAACATATTGAAATTGTTAGGCGCGTAAAAGTTGGTAAATAGTTATTATGCCATTTGACATTGTTGAATTAGTATGTCCTATGATAACGACGACATGACGGTGTATAAATATGTTTTTTTGTCTTTGCGCAGGATATTTCCTAAACCTGGAATTTCATGCACGATAACACAATGCTTTAAGTGTTTGTAGCTAAAAGTTCTGACTGTCGCTCTTAGTTAGAATTTTTTGCAAGGTGTACCGCTTAGGGTTAGCAGTAAAAAACGTAACCATATATGGAATGTTAGTCTTTGGGATTTATTTGTAAAGTTTCTATAAGCTAGTGCTTTATCTTTCATAGCGACGTTTGTAGGTTAACAAATGTATCCTTAGTATACCTGCTGCCGTACTATGTTCATGTGGAGAAGTTTTTTTTATTACATTGTATACGACAGGTTTTTAGCTTACACAATGACATCCTCTTCTTTCTTATATTTTTGACGTATAACAAAACTGGTGCTTTATTGATTGGTTAGAAAGTATTTTGGAATCTCTTACTGGCAGAGGACTAAATGATTTTGTATGTCCCAGGCGAAAGAGTGAGGACAGCAATTCAAGTAGTGGCGGTAGCAGTGATTCTGAGAGGGACCAGGCATTGACATACTCTAGAGGGCAGCGCAATCCTTGCAGCCTTCCGAGCGATATTTCTTTCAAAATGGAGAAGTTGCTCTCAAAAACCCAGCATATAACGGTGCATGAGGGGTCAAGTGATGACGGTGATTCAGGGAATTCTCAAGTTTCCCTGTTGTTTCAATATCTTGAGTATGATCCACCCTTTTGTCGTGAACCTCTGGCTGATAAGGTTATCCTCTCATTGTCCCCTCTGGAGTTGATGGCTCTGTTTTATCATAATGCTTACTTTCTTTATTTTGTTTGGTCAGATATCTGATCTGGCCTTGCGATTTCCGGAGCTAAATTCACTTCGGAGTTGTGATTTACTGTCTACCAGTTGGCTATCTGTGGCATGGTATACATGTTATTTAGTGCCTTCAACTCTCTTGTATTAACTTGCCTTTTACTGCTGATATTAATATAATTTGTGTATTTTAGGTACCCAATTTATAGGATACCAACGGGACCAACATTGAAAGATTTGGAGGCTTGTTTCTTGACCTATCATTCTCTTTACACCCCAGTAGGAGGTAATGCGCTAATACTTGATAATGGTTGGTACCTTTTCTGTTTGTGGCAAGAACTGTTATTGTTGGTTGCGTGCTTGCCTTCTTCCTGTTATAGTGTATATTCCTTATGAACAAGTTATTCACTATTGCAATAGGGATAGCAAGATTGAGGTCTGAATGATGGAGTATCCAAAAAACTACAGCAGCTTCGTACAATCTTATTGTATTACGGAGTATTTTCTTGCACCTTTTGTGTGGATATGCTTAGTCAAATACTTGTTGAGCAACTCTTTGGCCTTTTCTCTTGCTTAAGAAGCCTGTCAGCTCATCCCTGACTGATCAAACTTTTACTACTTTTCGTCATTTTTTGATTTTTTTGAGAAGCGGCAGTGATGTTGGCATGTTGCCATGTTGGTGAATAAAATCATGAAGGTCCTGCTGGTTGAATGATATATAGTTGGTGATGACTGATGAGGATTTATTACAAGCTTGCCTTGATTTGGGGAAAGTCTTGATATTAACCTTTTGTTTGGATGGAGAGATTTGAACGGAAAAGGAAGGGAGGGGATAGGAGGGAGGCAAATTTCTTTGTTTGGTTAGCAAATTGAAGGAATTTGAAGCAGAGGAAAAATGGACCCCTCCATTTCTTCCTATAAGGCAAATTAAAATCATTCCAACATAGGGACAATTTGGAAGAAAAACTACACTATTAATCTCACTTCTTTCCCCTTCTTATTTTGTTTCGAAACACACTGTTAATCTCACTTTCTATCTTGATCGTAGGAATTGATTGTCGTGTGCTGGCCATGTTCTTTGCATCATAAATGTGGCGGATAGCGCATCAGTATTCGCCACTATGACCTTCAAAACCTTTAAAACTGAGTCGTGATGCATTGTTGTGGCTCAGATCTGGGTCCAGGGATTATTTCACGAGGGGATTGGGTAAGGTAGTTCGGGGCAACCGTGATATTTAGTAATAAGGGCAACTCCCTAGAAATGAAAGAATGATTTCATGGTTAGTTCCATTTAAGATGATAACCGGATAGGGTATAGATTTGACTTAAATATTACCATTCCTATTGGTTTTTACACTCTTCTACATTATGACGTTAACCGGCCAACCGGGGAGGGTATAGATTTGACTTTAATATTTCCATTCCTCTCGGTTTTTACACTTCTACTTATGTATCGATTTAGTTGCTATCAGCCTATCATCAACATGAGTTTGAAGTTTAATTTGATAGTGGACATTACTCCTCAACCGAATGTAAAATAGTTCAAATTGCACTGCTTCAATTAGTAATTTCTTCCTGAAATACTGTTTTTCAATGTGGTACTCATAATTTTCTAATTTACAGATGCCCCTTCTCAAGCTCCGGTGGTGACTTACCCAAATGAGATTGATGGCATTCGAAGGATCTCTCTACCAGTTTACGGTCTTTCTTCTTACAAGTTCAAAGGAGCATTGTGGACTTCAAGTAGTGGAAGGGACAATCAGTTAGTGAACTCACTCTTGCAAGCAGCTGATAATTGGCTCAGACTTCTCCAGGTTCATCACCCTGACTACCTATTTTTCAGTCGAAACAGATGATGTCGATAAGTAAACTGCCATGGTACATTGCCTTCCATTTCAAGGATGTTTAAGCGCGGCTTTCAGTGGGGGTTTTTCCCCGTGACTTGTTTTAGTCATCTATGATGCAAATTTCAAAAAACCAAAAATCAAAAACAAAAAAAAAATCAAAAAAACCCCAAAAACCCAAAAAAATCGAAAAAAATTGAAAAAATCAAAAGGGAAAAAAATGTAGAAGTAGAGGTGCCGAGAGTACAGTTGAAGGGAAAAGGCCCAGCTGAATCGAGAAAGTAACAAGATAGGTGTAGAAGTGCTGCTAGAAAATTTGAGTCAGTCAGGTTACAGCGAATGAGAGACTGCTTTATTTCCGGGTACCTTGACTAATCCCCCAGCCCTAATGTGCTTAGTGACTAGAAAGTAGTAGCTGGCAAACATTTTAAAGGGGATTTTGATAGGTTGTAACAGAATTATGATACTTTTTTTCTATTTTATAGAGTATATAGACGTAGATTTGTACAGTAATCTTGGTTTGCTTGATTTTCTCCAGTTTGCTTCATTTCCCTTATAATTTGCTGGGGGTTGGCACTGACATGGTTGATCTTGGCATGTGTTGGATTAGCTGTCTGTTAATCTGTTGAAACTCAAATATCCAGAGTGCTGTATGCCATGTCTTGTCAATATTCGGGTTTGGGACAGTTTAGGTTCTGCCGGATCATGGTTTGGTCAGGTTGGGTCATCACTGAGTGACAAGTTATGCACATTATTTTCAAGTTTTGGTCAATAGATCCAAGTTAAAAACTGTTCTTAGGTGCATACGGAGTATATATTAGTAGCGCGCTACGGCTTAGGCAGTTGATCGGACCTTTAATTGGTTAGATCTTTCTCTCCTGTCTGCCCAACACATGCCCAACATAGAAGGGGAAAAGCCTTCTTCGTCCGTGGCGCAGAGCTGGCTGGCTATTCTCACTGCGCCAGGTTGAGATGTGCCCGACCCGTCACAGATCCTGTATTAAGGATCAAGGACCATATTTCGGTCGTCAACTGGTCGAGTCATCAGCCGCACCCCTCGGGTTTTATTAGCTCGAGCGCTCACCGTATTAATTACTCCCTCTAACTCATCGGATTGGTTGCATTGGATTAAAATGCTCCTCACAAAATACTAAAGTGTGAGAACAAGAGTTAGCTCAAGTGGCAAGAGCTTTCTTACTCCAACCATGAAGTTAGGGGTTTGATTTTCACCCGCAATATAATGCGCTCATTTGAACCAAAAAAAAAAAAAATTAGTGTGAACTTGTTGAGTCGGAGGGAGTACTAACTATTATTAGAAATGTCAATTTGATCTTTTTAGGTCATTAACTTACTTCATTATCAGTCAACCATCGTTTCAGGCCGGGTTGGTTTTGTTTCAGGTCGGGTTGGGATTAAAAGGATTGTTATCAGTTCAACCTCAGGTTGGGTTGGTCTGGTTTCGATTCACAAAAAGTTTGAATTTTGTCGAGTTGTATTTTTGTCTATTCGAAACTGGTTACTCAGTATGGGTCAGATTTTGCCAGCCTAACTACAACCCATCCAAAATAAAAGCACATCTGATTTTTGGCCCCCAAGCCATTTAAACATGCATGGGATGGATCTTGGCAGACCAAATAGTCCTGCATGTCTGGCCCATGCTGAGCCGCATACTTGGGTGTTTTTTGGCACCAATGTTACCTACTTCATTAAAAAAAAAAAAAAAACCTACAACCGAAGTCACTCAGCTCAGTGAGATGCCAAAGGTGATAACCTATTTTCGGCGCCAAGGCAAGGCATAGTTTCATGTCTAAGCTTTGCAATGTGTTAGGACGGCATTGATGGGGTGGGGTTTGGGAATGAGATGGACGGGAGGGAAAGGGAACGGGCAAGAGGCATTAGAGTTTTGCTCAAAAATTTTCGTATGTTGGGGGGACTTTAATTTCCCTTGTAGGTCTCCCATTTCCTACCAAATTTATTTGGTAATCAAATATATAACTATATAAGGTATTAAACCGGACATGGATCCGAACACAAGTCTAGCTACTCTTTAAGTATGCTATGGACGATCTTGTGTGCCCAGAAAATATGCAACAGTTGGGACCTGGGAGGAATGTTTATCCACCCTCACCCAACATCGGCTCGCTACAAAATCTCCTTTTCGCAAATTGGCGAGGCTATTGTGACTAAGCACATAGAAAAGACAAATGTATCACATACTCACGTTGTATACATCCCTACCCTGTTGGCTGTTACTCCTATTCGTTGAATTTGTAGTAGATTGAAAAGATCACCAAAACCTAATACGAAGATGCCGAAAACAACAGTAACATTTATAAATTATTCGAGGTTTTCATCATGGTTAAGCAGTCGAAGATTTTGAAGCTTAGTCTCCAAAACCTCAGAACATATCTGCCCCATCATGTAGTAAAACGACATCATATTTGATAATTGCTCTATTGACATCTTCTCTATAATTGTTCTCGCTACCTTTTCCTTCTCCTCCCCCACCTTCAGTTTCTTGTAACTATGTCCGTTTCGTACTGTCGCTCCTATTTGCTTTAGCCTCTTCTCTTGCTGTAAACTCAGCACGTTGCAGGCCGTGTTTTCCTGTACAAATTTGACGACATTAAATTACCGTTACAACTCAAATCCACCATTTCATTTACCAATGCTAGTCAGATTCAGAATAAAGTGGTCTAGTAACATGTTTGAGGGTCGCGTGGCTGAGGTGATAGTAGGAGTCGAATGACAGAGTCTAAAATTTCTTAAACCAGGCCATGACAGTTATTAATAAAACCGTACCTCCAGGAAAACTGCCCCTGGTTCAAGTTCGGATTCTTGGACAGAACTGGACTTGGTCTGTCCTGCAATGTACATATCCTTAGCAATCGAGAAGCTTCGGACAATCATCTTTCTCTTGTACTCCTGCTCTTGGTTGAGCTTTGGAGCCTTTGGCACGCTCGCTTGGGAGCTAAGCTTTCTTTGGTATGCTATCACCGCCTTCACAAATTCCTGTAAACACAACGTATTGCTTATAACTTCTCAAGCAGCGCATAAAGAAAGCTAACATGACTTATCGTTTGAACCATAACGAAGATGATGTTAGCCAAATGAGAGAGTTAACGAGTTACTGTACCTTATAAGCAAAGGGGCAACCAGAATAATCAAACTCATCGCTATCAGCATGTCGCATACGCTCGGGATGAAATTGAAGTCCCACAATAAATTTCCCCTCTTCAGGGTTGTAGGTATCAGGATCATAAAACCCTTCAATCAAACCATCTGGAGCGAAAGCCATAGGCACAAATCTCGGAGCCAACTTCTTAACTCCTTGATGGTGATAACTATTAACCATAATCTCCATTTTTTCATTCTCATCCAAAGACTCCTTGAACCAATGGTGCAAAGGCGTGTTCTCGACCACATCAACGACATGCCTATGGCCATCGTAATTTTCATAGTCCATATGCGCCACTCTCCGTCCTTCATCACAGTTCTTCGAGAGCTCCTTCTCGACATCTTGGTAAAGGGTACCGCCACAAGCAACATTAAGGATTTGAGATCCCCTGCATATGCCCAAGTAAGGTATGTTTCTTTCGAGGCAAAGCTTAGCTAAAGCTAGCTCAATCGAGTCTTTCTCTCGATCAATTGTCGTGTCACTAATGTGTGCTTTCTTGATCTCTTCGAGTTCCTCGGGAGAGAAGCTGGATAAGTTGGACTCATAAAGAGACGGGTCTATGTCTTCACCTTCGCAGAGGAGTACGCCATGGACAGGCTCGAAACTCTCAAGCAGCATGCTTACACCATTTACTCTTGGGACTATGATGGGGACTGCTCCATAGCTTACTATAAGATCTAGATGGTATTCACCTGTATGTTATAATACGATTGCCCATCAGTCAAGTAATTCCGTAAAGACGATGACAAAAAATTTAAGGACGTATTCAAGATAAAACGCCATTAAACACATTCTCCATTCTTTTCAGTCATTTGTTTAACTTTGATTAAAATGTCTCTTACTAAGAATATAAAGTACTTTACATATACATATCACCCTTCCGAACAAATATAAGACTATCTTACAGCGTAAATCGTAAATTTGACGATGATGAAAAGAAGTGATGTGTTAAAATGTTGAATAGACTACAGTTCCTCTTAATCATGCGATTTGCATGACCTACAATATTCACGTGAATCTTTTGATTTTCTTTCAACAACCTTTAGAATAAAGGGCTTCAAACAAATACAAGTATCCATCGTCGAGGGGAACCGACCTAGTAATTAGGGGTATCACTCGCTATTCCCCAACTTCCAAATACGAGTAATAGTTAAGATTTATCAACTTTTGTTATCTAAATTTCTTAAATGCGAGACCTTAGCATTAAGTATAAAACAACATAATCCAAAATATTATTTCTAGGTTCGCACCTGTTAGCCATCGTACATGGATACGATTATGTGTCCACACAGTCATCATACATGTCATCTACAGTAGCCGAAAGATATAACAGATTATTTTATACGTAGTTTATGTTGTGATCAATATCTGAAGCCTAACAAACTGTATTAAATACTCCTACTAAATACAGTCACCCTATACGTAAGAGGTATTATCAGATGACGGCCATTCTTGGCGCACTATACTCTTATGTTAATAGGAGTACGGACCTTCAAATGTACGGAATTCATAAGCTGTGTCGTGTATATGAGCCGCAATCGATTCAGGCGGTGCAACCAAAATACATATTCCTTCTATTTTCTCTCCATTATATTGTTATGTCCCGTAAAACCCTCGATTTCTCCAGATTACCTAAAACAGGTATTTTTAATCTCCTAATTCTGAAATTAGTTTTTTAACCTCCGTTTTACTCGCAACTTTTAACACTTTAATTTTAACCTCAAATGAAATTCATCTTTTTTTTCAACCTTCACAAAAATTCATCTTGTATATTGAGATTGATGATACCATAGAATATATCAACCACAAAAAATAGTAATTTCAACATTACTTATTTCTTTACAATTTTTCATACGGAGTATGATCTCCGCCCCAAACTGTAGATTATTTGCTGGGAGCCTGGGACGGAGGGAGTATATATTTCTAAGAACAATTGTACACACATGCATAGCAGATTTTGTAAAAAAAATTTGTGAATAAACAAAGACTGAGTTGTTATTGGTACAAGTTGAAAAAGCCAATTACTGGTTTTGCGGACGGAATTTGATTTCAACATGAATTCATGCGAGAATAACTATTTTTATGCCGTACTAATAGAATCATAGGAGACTTGGCCAACCCTAAAAATGAAACGGAAAAAAAATAAAAAAAAAAAAAAAAATCAAATTTCACCACATTACAGGTTCGTCATGGATCATGAATTCATAATCTAATCACTATACAGTGGAACTTATCAAGGTTTGTTCAGATTTGTGCAAAAATAATAGCGATACGATAATTAAAGAGAGACGAAACGCACCGACAAAATCGACGAACTTGTTCTTACGAACGGTACGTCGGGAAACAATGAGAACCCTTGGAAGTATCATTGAGAGATCCGTCGTCGGTGATACGGACGCCATCTTTTATACGGAGCAACTAATGACAATAACAATATATGCTAAAAAAACAAATCAAATCAAACCTTGGAATTCTAACAAAAATGGAAATAAATAATTTGTCTAAGATCTTAATGGAATTTGCCTTTTATTGATTATGAATACGGATAAGATTATTATCAATGGATTTTCATGGAGATGTTTATGGTAAGATTTAAAAAAGATGATGATTCTGTAAAATTAGTATAGATCTTGCGCGATGTTTATGATAAAAAAAATAAGAAAATAAGGTGGTAGGCGCATGAAGAAATGAACTACCACATTCAGTTGTCGATGCGCCGCGTCTATATATAATAATCAAGTATTTCAGATGCGCAAATGTGGGATTTTTTATTTGTTTGTTTGTTATAGGGGTTGTTTTTATATGCAAATTTGGATTGTTAATTTAATAATTTAATTCAATTAGTAGGTTAAGATGATGGTACAGCATTACAGCGTTATCCTTTGCGGATGCGGAGTATATACGTTGCAACTTTCAAGTCAATGTTGATTAGATGTTGAGCTGTATATTTCACTCTTTCTCTTCATTATAATGCGCTGACGTTAGGGTTAATGGGCGATATTTTGGATATCGTATTTAACAGTCGCTGATGTGGAAATATTGTATTTGCGTGTTGTATCTAGCCCCATTTTAGGGGTCTAAGGGGGGTCTTGCATAAATTGATTTGATTGATCCAACTGTCGGTGGGTGATTTGATCCGTCCTAATTCGGAATTTGGTGAATAATAACATAGTCAACAGATCTCGAGATGACCCACTTCCTGATAAGTACTGTTATAGCAGACGCGAGAAAGATAAATAAAAAACAGTAAAGTAAACAAAACACACAGATTTATGTGGCTAACTTACGGTGTGTTAGTTATGCCCACATGGCAGAATGGAAGAGAGTTTCATTGATATTGAGTAGTTTACATATTTCGGATTCAGATTCAGACTATCATTAATTTCTCTAATGCAATAGCCAAATTTGCTGACATGGCATCCTAATTTACTAGCACTGTCCTATGTGGCGATTAATTAACCCCTTGAGTAAAAAAAAATTAAAAATTGCTAATTGCTTATCCTGATTCAACGTAAGGAATGGTATAAGGAATATTCCATCCATATCCTCCCATAATCAATTCCTACAGCGTAAAAAAAGGAGTAAAAATCGACAGATTGCGAAATTTTGGGAAGTAATATACGAAGTATGAGATAATGGCTAAAGTAGCAGGTTTTACACAAGGATAATTTTCCATTATTTAAGTATTTATTTGATTTCATCAATCAAAAATCTTGGAGATTAAAATTAAGTTAGTTAAATCTTTTGCAAATTATATTGACTGATATCCACCCAAAAATATAGCCAAATTGATATCCTTCCAAAAATATAGCGAAATTGGTTCTTAAAACATCCTACGAGAATCACTATAAAATCCACATGAAACTCAGTCATCTCCATCTCCATCTCCATCTCCATCTCCATCATTCACAATTCCCAAAAAAATCGAAAACAATTTTAAGAATAATGTTATGGCTTTCCTTCAAACAGCATTCAACAATTACAACTCTTCAACAATGTTGGCCAAACCTCAAACCCCCGGTTTTCCACGCTAAAACCATTCCAAACTACTTGCGCATCGTCTCTTGAATTTTCTCAATTTCTACGGAATGCGTTTCTCGGCAACTATCGATGCATGCAGCCATGCAGGATTTGTGAGATAACAAATAGAGTAGAGACGATTAAATTTTGATGAAGAGAATAATGCTTAAAGAAATGCGAAGTGACAACTTTATTTTTTTGCAGGAAAATTACAACAATTGATTATTACTCATGTTTACTAGGTTAGGACTTTAGGTGTGGGTATGGAGTATTCCAAATCTTAGAAGTCTTTTTTTTAAGTTTTTTTTTTTGTTTTTTTTTTTTTTTTTTTTGTCTAATCTTAGAAAAGAGTTGTGTGACTGAAT
>JAYMSF010000309.1:0-17486 GCA_036897335.1 Silene vulgaris | reverse complement strand
AAATATATGGTGATGTTGCAAGTATTGTCCTGTCTAACTGTCTTTCTGATGGTAAATGGTAAATAACTATACTTCACTAATTTCCTGAAAAAATCATAAGAAGTACAATAGAAAATTAGATCTCATCGTATTAAAGTATTAAACATGAGAAAATTAGATTTCATGCTAAGTCAATTTATGAGGATGGAGGCGTTAATAGTTAATGAGCACACATCCATTCATAGTAGGATATACACTTATTATAATTGTTTGGCTCTATTTTCTTTTTTTTTGAAAAAACCCCAACGACGGGTTTACGATTCATTCATTAAATCAATTGAAATAAGAGACAAAATATGTGGGGGGACGGAAGTCATCCACCCTCTATGCCCAAAGTACCATGGACGGATATGAGCCAATCCATGAGCAACGCAATTAAAATTTCTACCTACGAAAGACCAAGAAACCGACTCAAAATAACGACACAATTCTAAAATATCACTAATGACGAGAAAAAAATCACTACGGCCAGATTTGTGATTCTTCAAAGTCTCGACAACAGCAAGGCAGTCGCTTTCCACCACAATCCGCTTGTGTCCTGCTTTCCTAGCTTCTTGCATACCAACAAGGACCGCAACCGCTTCCGCACACCTAACCTCCATCTCTTCACGCATCTGCACCGTACTTCCCCACAACAGTGCCCCTTGAGAGTCCCGGCCAACAATGCCCACACCCGTACCAACACCCTCGATCACACCCGCATCCACATTGATTTTAACCATTCCGTCACTTGGTTTAGCCCACCCCTTCTTCACCACTTCACTCCCCGTCTTCGCGTCTACCTTCACCCCAGCCTCCCTCGTTTCATGAACCACATCTTGCACCCGTCTCAGAATGTCCTCTCCGCTCCTTCGTCCATTCTCAAACACAATCTTATTCCTATTTTCCCAAATGGCCCAACAGCCCGTCGCAAAGACCTCTCTTTCACGCATCCCCAACTCCCTCCACACCTCCTCCACCCACTCCCTCACCCTCTCAACCCCAGCTTTCCCCGCCACATCCAACTCCAACCCTTCCCATAACCCATCCAACCCCCCACAGTCCCGAAACAGATGGAGACTTGTCTCCACCCGAGAACAACACACAGGGCAGATATCGTCTTGCACCTTCAGTCGACGGGCAATGCTTGCTTTAGTGGGTAACGCATCGTTGCAAAGCTGCCATAGAAAGACCTTAATCCGAGGCCAAATCGGAAGTTGCCATATTCCATTCCATAACCATTTCTCCTTATGATATGCTGATTGTCCGGCATCATCACCCTCGGCATTGTTAAGCAGCAGCTTATACGCTGACCTAACCGTATAAATTCCGTCTTTCTCGCCATCCCAACACCAAGTATCATTTGGCCTTGTCGAACTAATTCTGATATTCAAGATACGTTCCTGTTCAAAAGGTAAAAACAAAGACCGTACCTTATGAGTATTCCAGCCCGACCCATTTGCTAACCACAAATCCGCTACCAAAAAAATTGGATTATTGAGAGCATGTTTGGCCTAACTTTTTTAAAATGAATTTTTGTTTTTCAAGTTTATAAATTTTTAAAAAGTGTTTTTCAAAAGTAGAAACATCAAATTGCTACTTCAAATTTTAGGGGCAAAAAGATGATTTTTTGACTTTTGAGAAATTATTTTTTAACTTTTAAATAATGATGTGTTTAGCCAAAAAGTGTTTTTAAGCCAAAAATACTTTTAAAAGCCAGATCAAACACATATTGCAAACTAACCATTTTTATTTGATAATTGATCTTTAATTTTAAAATATAAATAATTTAATGATTTTTTTTATATAATGTGATCAAAATATTTGTGGGATTATTCTATCATGAATAGTCCTCATAAAAATAAAAATATCCCAAGTATTTGTGAATCAAAGGTATTGTATTGTTGAAAATTCGGCAAAAGTGTTTCAACCTATCTCTGTTACTCCTACTCTCTGATACGGTGTCAAATACGGCTATTTTGTGCGCGAAATTTTTTATTTTGTGGTTTAAAATGAAGTGTCGACACGCAACACAACAGCTAAGTGAAGTGTCCGGAGTAACCTTGGTTGTAAACAAGACATGTTCTCTTCACCTATTCGGATTTCAGCATTTCAGTCTACAATATCAGGACTTCCTAATTTTTCAGTGTTGAAGAATTTACATCTATCTGGAAATAAAATCAGTAAAGCTGAAGAACACAGGCTGTTAACATTCACTGTCTAGTCTGTCTTGTACCTTTAGCTACAGCAAGATTACCAGATTCACCAAAAAATATACACACATAAGATCAGCTTGTTGTCAAATACGGAGAACCAGTCGTTACAAAGGGCAATGTAAGCGATGACCAACATAAAAGAACAGTTTGTGGGGATTCTGCCAAAGGTAGCATACCTGAACAAGCAGCGTAGTATTCGGTAAAAAATGGAGTACGCGTAGGAAATTAGTGAAGAAAAGAGGTTTAGGTGAACATGGAAGAATATCAAGACCCTAAGAAGGTTCATACTTCATAACAAACAGTCATAAGAGGCAAGGGCTTAATATATATACATAGTACATAAATAGGAAATTCAATATTACAAGCCACCTGATATCTGAAACATCAGTTACCTAATTGTTGAACGTCAACCATTATGTCAGAAAAGGATTCTACGAGCACGGTTTTTAATGTCAAAAGGTTGACAAACGGCCTGAAGTATGATACATACAGTGCTACAGGTTGACAGGACCAAAGCTATCAATCAATTCATCAGCTTTAGGTTGATAGATAATTTTCACAAACATGTTCCTTATTTTTTCATTCTGGATCATCTCTTCCAGAATGCGATCCTCAGAAACTTGCGGTATCATCCCAACATTCTGCTTGCTTTCTATTTCGGAAGAAAACACCTTTTCTGAAACCCGGTCTTTGGTCACCTGCCAGTAATACTTATCTTCCTCTTGTGTTCCTGCGGTTATCAGGTGATATACAAAGACATTTTTTTTCTGTCCAAGCCTGTAAGCCCTGCTTATGGCTTGCCTTTCTACAGATGGGTTCCAGACCACATCAAGCAAGACCACCCTTGACGCCCCGACTAGATGAATTCCTTCACAACATGCTTTTGTGGAGGCCAGTAGAACCCTGGCTTCACTTTTCGGGTTATTGAAATGCCTTATAAAGGCTTGCCTTTGCCTCACATCTTGTTTCCCATCCATGTAAAGTAATTCCTTCTCCTCTGCCCAATGGTACCGAAGTTTTAACAAACTTCTGATGAGTTTTAAGGGCGGCAGAAATTGACTGAAAACAAGAATTTTCTCTCCTTGAGCTAAATTGATGAGATCAAACAGAAATCTTATCTTGACTCCAGCATCAATGTTTCTTCTGTGATATTTCAGTAAAACCTTGAGAGAATCGGGAATCTGATCACACGAGTGCAAAAGCGAAGGGTGCACTGAGGCGATAGAGACCAAATGATCCAATTTAAGGCCATTTTTCAACGCGTTTAACTGCTGAAAACAGTTTTTCTGCAAATCAGATGGCTTTAATAGGAGAACTGAATGAAATAACCCGCGAAGTGTCTTCTTCAAGATCTCCCCCTTGTGAACATGGAGAAAGGGTTTCATCCTATTCTTCAACATAGCAATTCTTCTTTCATTGTCTACATTGCAGTTCATTAAACCTCTTCTTGCAGTCGAGTTCCTGGCATATTTCATACGCTTTCCCGGTAAGAAAGGATTCTCAAACTCTTCTCTAACCAAGGAAACAGTGTTAATAAGCTCCTCAAAGTTGTTCTGAAAAGGTGTTCCAGAAAGAATAATCCTGCGCTTTGTTTGGACATCATTCAAGACATTCCAAATGTTACTCTGATCATTCCTCGGTGTATGCCCTTCGTCTAAAACTAAAATTCCTGGCTGCTCGAGAAGAGTTCGCCTAACCTGCTTATCAACACCTTTTCTATCACCAGCAAGTTTCTCAAATAGGGTATAGCTAATCCCCAAAATACCCTTCCCCATTGCCCAAGTATAAAGCTTTGCTATCCGAATCGTCGTCTTCTGATGCTTGACATTTCCAGTATGTTTGAGAACCTCAAGGTCCTCATTCCCAGAAAGTTCAGGTTTGTTTATATTAATAAAGGGAACATCAATATTCCATCTAGCAAACTCTTCTTCCCATGTAAGGAGCATGCTTTTAGGGGCAATTATAACTGGTTTTGACAACGGGTACTTCCTGATGAAAGATAGCAGGAAGGTAATTGCCAGGCGGGTTTTTCCCGTCCCTGGGGCGTGACATATGATACATCCTCCCGAACCAAATTTGTTCGGATTACCAAGTTTGTCGAGCTTTATTCCTCCTTCAATGTTCCTCCACATGAACTCAAAGCCTTCTTGCTGGTGAGGGTATAACGTCTCTAGTATACCAGGAATGAGTTCCCATACAGTTCCCTGAATGCTATTTGATTCAGAATTTGCAGGATCGTCATTGCAATCAGGAAGATGAGACCCAGTAAGAGCATTGGCATTGTCAGAAGGAAACTGCCCATTGTTCCTTCTTCGATCTCTCCCAAATGGATTTTTGTTCTTCACATGCAAAACAAGGATCTTTGTCAACACGGAATCTATTTCAAAGATTTCAGTCTATCAAATGTCCAGGTATACATATACAGAATCTGACAAAAAGATTTCTGTTGTCGACTTGGATGTCCATTGGAGAAAGCAATAAATATTTCGAACATAAATTAAACAAAAACTAAGGTAAGTTCTGAAAGACTGACAGACTTACAAATGCTGGTGTGACATGTCTGATCTCAAGCTTCACTAATGAGCAGTATTTGCACCTGATTCCGATTTCTTCATCATGAATTAAATAGTGCTTGCCTTCACGGCAGAGATTTTCGCGCTCAACTGCGCTATCACAAGGATTAACATCATCATGTTCACCCTGCAAATGATCATGTAGTCAGTTTGTTAAAGATATATGTGATGTACTCATCAGTATGATCCTCATGATCTACTCCGTAATTACTAACGATAACAGAACCTGCTTGATGATAAGTAATCTTACCTCAAAAGAAGTCTGTGCACCAATATCACAAGTTCGGAGGGCAAATTCAAGATCCCGGAAGAGGTTTTCTGTATCTTGATCCTCTTCACAGTCTTCAGGAGGTGTATTTTGACCTCCAAACCTAAACTTCAGCGGAAGATTCATGCTCTTCTCACTCACAGGCCAGGAATGAATACAGGAATTCAGTCCTGCATTTCTGTTTTCTAGTATTGTGTTCAGCATTATACTTTCAGCTTCATTGGGTTTTAACTTCCTCTTTCGCTTCTTTATTTGGACCGTAGAATTTGTTGCCTCATTGCTTTTCCTTGGTGACGAACTTCTTGCCTCATTGCTTTTCTTCGGCGACTTAGATACTGAATTTATCGCCTCATTGCTTTTCTTTGGCAACATGCACAGTATTTTATTCTCGGGCTCGGACTCAGGCTCAGGCTCTTTTCCCATGATGTTATTCTCAGGTTCTCTTCCCATATTACTACTCTTGGATGAGTCCGACTCACTTCGGTTGATGTTGCTACCATACTCGCCACTCTTGAAAAGCAATTGCACATCCATCTCATTGTCGTCGAGTCTCCTTTGGATCTCCTCATCAGAATTCTTCTCTAGACGGTTATCGACAATACTATTGTCAGCATCACTAACAATGGCAATACCGTGGTCAACATGGTCAGCATTATCGACATGTTCATCAACAATACCATGGTCAGCATTATCGGCATGTTCATCAACAATACCATGGTCAGTAGCACTAACAGTGACAGGAACCACTTTTTTTTCTTCATTATTATTATTATTACTCTTCCGAGTCTTCTTTCCACACTCACCATCCTCAGCGCTAGAGTACTCGGGACTAAAGATATTACGTATTTCAGCCTCGTCCACTTCAAAGTCTTCATCACTTAACCTACGATCATCGTCATCCAAAGATGCAACTGAATGTGTCTCGTTCTCTGAAACACAACAAAGTTGCAAAGGCAAAACATCATCACCACCTTCAAAACCCTGATGCATTCCTGAAGATTGACCGCCGTCACCAACACCACCAGTAGCTTCAGAACCAGGTTTCATTCCCGAAAACTGAATGTCCTCCAATTCCATAATAGCAGTACAACCTTCAAAAATATCTTCATTATCTTTATCATTGTCAAAGCCAATCCTTAATGGGTTCGATATCTCCCCCACTAAATGGGCTGAATTATCGATATTTTCCTCAAACACCACCACAGCCACATCTGGAGAACAATCCCTATATTCAACGAGAGCCAGATGTCTCAAGTACTCAGCTTCATCTACGACTTTAACATCCTCTCCGTCATTATCATCCTCATTATCGAAAATGTTTTCCTTAGCATATACCTTCCTACGTTTACTCCGAGCAGCCAACCGAACCTTCTTCTTTTTTTCACTAAGCTCCTTCTCCCTCAAACGGCTTTGTAGCCTTGTCCTTTTTCCTACTGGCACAAAATCTAACTTCTCCCTTTTCATTTCAAGTTTTGCTTCAAATCAACTAAAATTCCTAGAAAATTTGGGAAACTTCATTTACCAGCAAACATAAAGCCTGGAAGAAATCAACATATGATTCAGACCAACATGTTTCAGTCGATTTATTTACGTTTATTTTTGGCATAAAGACGGAATTGTATACTTTACAAGATATAAAAAATAAAAAAAGAAATGAAAAACAACTTACAGATCAACACATTAGAAGAAACAGTAATTAGCTTAACACAAAATGGAAACGTAAAGAAATGACTGAGAACCCGAATTACAGAAAACGTATAGAAATGACCGGGACGGAACAAATAGGTGTTACTAAGGTATGGTAACCTAATTTTGCTATCAAAGACTTGATCTTTTGGTGATCCAACTACAAAAATTACCAACTAATCATCTAAATTTCACTGTACTTGAACAAATTATGGGAAAAATCATGAGAAACAGCATTACTCACACAGTTAATATGCACTAAAATAAATAAGAGAAATAATGTCAGTAATTTTGTATATTTTCTTACCTGAGATCTTGGAGCATTGGAATGACTGAAAGCATTTACTGAGAATAGAGAGGCGGTAATATTTCAGTGGGTAGGAAGTAAGAAGTAAATGTGCACAGAAGATGGATAAGTATCACAAATTCTCGGTCAAGACGGTCCTAAGTTAAGTTAAGACGGTACTCACAAGTCACAACCGATTTAAAAAATAAGTCAGAAATAAAAAAGACGGTTGTAACTGTAAAGAGGTCTTTAATTTAAGACGGTCATAAACAAGACCGACCCAGTAAATATAAATGTGTGAGAAAGAATTTAATTGGTTAATTAATGTTTGTAAGAAAGGGAAGTGTAGAGAGTTAATGAAAATGATGGAAGGTTAGTTTTTGCAGAAAAAGGAATAATTACATGAGATGACAGGAAACGCTCAGTACAGTAAAACAGTCAGTTTTTGCCTAATTGGTGTAAGTTTTGTCTCAAGTAGTAAAGTTGGCACTCCCTCAGTAGTCAGTAGTCCCTTCCCTGCACAATTATGTTCAATATCTTCCTTTTTACGTTTACGCGGTTTTCAAATATCAAGTTTTGCTTATAACGGTCACAAACTCATGAGTTGTGACATAAAGTGACATCACAAGTAAGAATTTTTGGTTTCCTTTTGTAGTTGGGTGTTAGTAAACACGTCAAAATTTGACACAACCCAAAAGTTCGTAAATCCGATTCAACCCGGCGTCCGACATGTTTGACGGGTTTAGTTTTTAGTACAGTATTGCTTTTTATTTATTTTTATTTTGCTTCAATAATTAATTTGCCTTTTGGAACCGGAAATATAATTAGCTTACAAGCTTCGAGAGCACAAGGATCGAAACATGAATATACTCCAATCTGACATTAAACATGAAAATTACTTGAAGAATACATATATTTGGATTAAATGCATATATAAAACCATCTCATACAAGAATCATCGTACTAGCCTCGTATATCTCACTTCTGGTAGACAGAAAAACTCTAACATCTAGAGCTGCTGCTAAGTCTCCTCGGATCAGAGCAGAGAACTCATACTCCGCTCCATTCCCAGCAGACTCACCATAACATGCAAAGCAAATAACTTAGAAGACTCTTCTTGTGTCGGGCTCAAAAGCATGAAAGCTGATGGTATTCAATATCACAGTTTAAGCACTCTTGATATAAATCTTACCATCATCGGTGTTGTATAGATCGAGTCTCACAGCTCGAAAATATATCATTCAGAAGGTATTCAAATTTGTAACAGCTTTTAAGTTATAATGAATCAATCTTTCTACAAAAGAATAGCTGAGGTCCTTGAGGACGTGGAAGGACTATACTGCAACTGATCGCGGCTCTAGTGATATCATTAACAGCAGTACTGTCGAAATGCAGGCGTATAACTCAAATAAATTTCAACTTATATTCAATGATAAATCTCCCTGTGTCTGACTTACGTCGTTGCAGGGGCCCTATGTTTGCCTTAGGCTCCATAGGCGTTGTGGCTGGCTTCAACTCTAATATATCTTGTGTGCCGAACTTGTTTCTATGTGACGTTTGACGTCTTTGTATATCGATAAATATATAATCACAGGAACCACTGATGAATGATGTAGGGATTGTAAATTACTTGGCATGTTTCTTGAAGAAAGGTTTCTGACAAACAAGGAGTTTCTCGTCGTTGTTAGTCTCGAGGTCAATAACCCGGGACTCCCATCTCAGGCGTGCAATGAGGGGTCTAGTGGACTCGATCAGAGATGCTGTGTCTCGGAAAATTACCCATCCCTGAGCAAACATAAGCCAATTGTTAGCACATTCTTCACAAATTGTTGTATAGAATTTTGAGTGTCTTATCAGTGACCAACAAAAATCTAGAAAACACCCGGAATATATAAAGTATTTCGCAAGGTTTCGCTATTTTGGGGCCAGTTTCATCCGATAAGACCATCTCATAAGACAGTAGCTGAAATTCTGGGGCAAAGGAAATGTGGCATATAGCTATTTTAATTGATTGCAAATACAGGAACATCTGCAATAGATAGTTATATAAGTACCTCTGGTCGAAGCACCCGGTCTATCTCAATGAGTATGTCGAAAGTGGTACAGCTGCGCCGGCGACTGCTTTCCAAGGTGAGGAGAGCATCAGCATGCACCAAATCATATGTTCGAGGGTAGGTTGGAAATGCTTCACACCTACAAACAGTAATTCACGGGCATTTTCATCAAACGCAAAGAAAAACATGAAGTCTCAAATAAAAGGATGCCAATGAATCTGAAATTAC
Source organism: Silene vulgaris (assembly GCA_036897335.1). Taxonomy (NCBI): domain Eukaryota; kingdom Viridiplantae; phylum Streptophyta; class Magnoliopsida; order Caryophyllales; family Caryophyllaceae; genus Silene; species Silene vulgaris. Next base: position 8,157 of record JAYMSF010000309.1, on the reverse strand, counting down.
AGTATAATTTTTGAGAAATATAAGCATCGTCTCTCAAACAACTTTCAGTTTCACTTTCAATTTCTAAATATTTCGGACATTTCTAAGGAATTGCTGTTCAGTATACAAATTCCCGTATCCACATTTTCTCTCTGGCCAGAGACCCCATGCTTCAAAAAACCAAGTCATGGCGAGTCTGATACATGGATGAATACATGTTTGAATTTAACACTTGTACCGCAGTCCCAATTTGCATAGGACACAATGAAGCAACAATGAGTGAAATATAAGACGTGACCGCGAGATAGAAAAGTTTCAATAGCTTCGGCTGATGAAACAGAATGGCACTAGCAACATTATGACATAAGATTTTTGTATGCTTACCAATCATGCAATACACCCACAAATCCCCTGTCTAGAATCAAGGGAAGGTAGTTTGGCCCGCTTGTTGATACAACATTCATGACCCACACAGACTTCTTAGTATCCACTAAAGCGGAATTAAAACCACCAAACCGAGCATTCATGTCCAGCACATTCCTGAGCATGTTGAAAGGAGGAGAGGGATCCTCATCTCCAGGTCTTTTTGGATGGTCTGAGAAAATTATAGGCGAGAGCAGAGACCAATAATCACGGATCGCAGATTTCCAAACCGCACTATCCTCAACCAAGTCGTCAGCATGTAGTCCTGGACAGTCAAATGAACTTGTCAACTACAGTCCACATTGGAAAGACAACGATGCACCGATAATTCTCCCAGCTAGATTAGCAGATTTCAGATGACACAAGCACACAACCATAAAGGCGATGCAGACACAACCATAAACCTACCATGAGGCCGAAGCTCCTTCTCATTCAAATTCGCCCGAGAAGACCAAGTTGACCGTTTCTCAATAGGAAGCCAACGACTGCTGTGGGTCCCTGCTATGCATGTCTGGAGGGGTCGATAATATGGAGATTCAATATCCCGACCTTTGCTGCATACAGCAGGGACGGTCCCAGATTTCCTGAAATTAGAGATAGGTCAACAGCTATTACTTAACTTACCGACAAACTGTGAAGCAATGTTCCTCGTACAAAAACAAACTAGATGAAAAATCTAACCTCGAGAAATAGCAACCTCGTTTAGCAGTCTTCTTCCACACAACTGTTTCATCCTGTTGCGATATCAATTCCCAACAAAGGTTCTCAGCAAAACTATGGATAAGGTTCCATTTCTTCTGATTAGCTTTATTACGGGCATTGGTAATAGGTGAAGTCCAAACAAAGTATCCACTTGGTCTTAAGACTCTATCAACCTCAACTAAGTACAAGCCATCTGCAAGAAATGTCGGTTCAACATCAACTCATTTTGACCTCCTAAATTCGCTAATTGCATTATAAAACTATGTTGTCCCAACTAGTTGCAAGGCTTAGAACTCGCTAGGCAAGAAAACTACCAAACCTATATCGGATGATGTCAGATGGGAAAGGGTAAGGTTGTGTAAGCCCGACCCCACCCCGCAATTTGCGGAAGCCTGGGGTAATGTTGTTGCCGTTGACGTTAGGATTGGTCTCACGTATGAGACCGTCTATACAATTACAATACCCACCTGGTAGTCTGGTACGCAGGTTCAATCTTTAGTTGCAGAGAACACAAACAATAACAAATTCAAATTGAGTTTATTCTATGCCAGTCCTCTACGTAGAACTGGTCTCAGCATATTATTGACCCATAATTTTGTTGACAGAGAAGCAAGAAACCCCATAAAGTTGAGAAGACAATCACCACGCCTCCTCGCCGGATCAGACATTTCAACATTACAAAATTCAGAGTTTCTCTTAACATACCTTTGAGATCCCAGTCAATGGCACATCGAGCACAGTGAACCATATCATAAGAAAGCGATGGAAATGGCCACTGATTTTTACTAAAGGACCCAATCATGGCTGGAAGACCTCTTTCAAGTGTGAGCTGTACTTGGCTTCCTGAAGCTTCATAGGGTGCAACGCACATTGTAAGTAACTGATTTTTGAAGAGATGTGCACCAAAGGTACCAAAACCGCATTCTATGTCCAGAATATTTCGTACCTGCACAAAAGAATGATGTTTCTTGATCACTATTCTGTTATAAAAAAAGGCCGATTAAAGGGTCAATGAAAAGAATAACACAACATACCCCCGACTGAGCGAAATTTGAAGAACTTCTTAACCCAATCATTTCTGCAACTTGATGAGAGTAGTCCTCGATGCTATCGGATGTCATAGAATCAGAGCGAAAGGAGATTTGTTCATCATCCAACATCATCATCCTGCATTCAAGTCAGAGAGCAATTAATTAACATATAAGAGTACACTACATTGCGAAACCAAATAATGCCACTTTCAAATTCACATAGTCTACGGGCTCACCTTTTGGTCAAGCTTCCAGAAGAAAGCACCTCTTGGGCACTAATTTTGACATTTGCAACCCAAATGACATCTCTTCCAGTAGGCCATCTAAGTGGAATCCTATAATGCTGAGGAGGTGAAATCAAGCAATTCTGCTTCAGGATTCGCTCACACTGTCGATCATACTCGTGACTTTTAGAAACATTATAACATGGGACAAAGTTCTCGAACTCCTCAGAACAAAAGTCTAGTTCTGCCATCTTTGAGGGTCCCTGAGAAAGATCACTGATAGCCGTAAGGTCTAACACAAGCTGCTCTTGTAGTCTCCTGTAAGTATGGTATATATGGCCTCTAGATGATGTTGTTATCGAAATTGTCCACCAAAAGGACACAATTAAAGCAAGAATCACTATGAGAACTAGACTGGTCTTAAGGAGAGCCATCGCTAACTTGTGCCTACTTCTTGGACTGGCAAAGCCATTTTCATTCCCACCCAACTTTGACGTAACATTATCAGATGATAATCGAAATTGCGTTAGATAGCCATTATCTGACGAAGAACGAGAACCATGGTCATCCTCCTTTACTGGTTTATCTTTCATTTGTGAGTCATCTGAATCCCAAGAACCATGACTACCAACAGAAAAACGCCGCTGCTCCCCAGATACGCCTCTATGCAGAGGCCTTGACATTTTTTTAATGGGAAAGAATCCTACAATGGCAGCTTTAAGATTTCAATGAAACCAGATAAAAACTCAATATAAAATTTGAGTACACTATCTAGCACTACTCGTAATTCATGACAAGGTGGAGATGTCGGTTAACTTAACTATAGTACGAGTAGTGCTGCATAGTGGACTAGTGGACTCAAATTGACATTGAGACCGTCTTTCAAAGGAAATGAAATATCTAATTACGCGGAAACAGACTACTTTATAATCGCGATCAAAACTACACCGTAATTTATAGCAAAGTAGTATTGAAAAATGCACCAAAGGGGACAGCAAAGTATGGAGATGACATTAGGGCAGCAGATCCAATCAGCCATTTATTAGTCCAGTTTTGCAAATTAAACAGTAATTGTGATCAGATAATAGTAATTAGTAACTTAACAACATACAACAAGCTTGAGCAAAATACAACACAAGTCTTGCTAGGGACGGTCGCAAGCTTGTGACGTCTCAGAACCCCCTTTCAGTTTTAACATTATTTAAATCGGGTGTGAGTCGTACTCGTAACAATCTATTAAGATCTAGCTAATTACTTTACAGAGAATTGATCAAACAACATAAAAAGTACCCCCAAGCACATATTTGGAAAAAAATACCAAATTCAGCAATAATTCTCTATTCTAATTCTAATACAGACCATTAATCATTTAACAAACTACACCAAATCCAAAAAATCAATCAAGACTAACCAAAAACAAGCTTATACATCAAGGAATATACTTTTTTTTCGTCTCGATCATTTGTTTACCTTTGATTAAAATACGAGAATAAAAAAGGTAAACAAACGATTGGGACGGAGGTAGTAAATAAAACACTAAATATGTGATCAGAAAACAGATAAAATGTTGGATAAAAGAGACAAACCTGAGAATCTATCACAATCCCAGATAAAAAGATTGAAACTTTGGAATAAAAATTGAACTTTTTCACTCTAAATCACAACCAAATGTAATAAAACTTGAGAATTTATGAAGAATCATGATACTCCAATATGATAAAAAAGATTGAAACTTTGGAACCAAAATTGAAGTTTTTTACTCTAAATCAAATTAAAATGAAATAAAAATTGGAAATTTGTGAAGAATTATGAAAGATTTCAGTGAGTTGAAGATCAACTGAATTAAATTAAATTAGATTAATGAAGTGAAAAGACAAGAACTTGAGATAAATAAATAAAGTTCAAGTAAAAGCTACTGGTTCTACTAATTACACTAGTATATAGCGATGTGAGTAATATAAATAAATAGATGCTTGAAGCATTTAATGCTATCAATTCATAAATTTATGAATTTATAAATTCATGATAAAATTAAATATTTTCAGCTCTTTCCTCACTCATTCTAGTCTACTGGTTGAAGTGTTGAACTGTGAAGTGTGAAAATGGAGATTAGTCCCATCAATAAAATATAAAATAAAATATAAAATTATATAGGAGTAGTATAACTAAGTGATGATGACTATAAATACGGGTCACGCAGGATGTTAATATCCGTTTTAAACATAAAAGGTCAAGTATAGTTTCATTCAGTTTCATTCAGTTTAATTAAGCTTAGTTTTTTAGTTCAATTCAGCTTCATTCAGTTCGGTTTATCTCGGTTCAGGTCACCTCGTCATAAATTAACTCTTACTTCAGTTCAAATTAGCTTTTTTTTGTCGAAATATCTAGGCCTAGGAAATTTTTTTCCATACTGCGTATATATTAATGCAAGCATATCTGACTCGTTTTCATCCTACCGTATATGTGAAAATAATGTGATTATGTTCATATACATCCAAATAATGTACACAACGCGCTTACATCTACATCACACTATATATCCATAGATTTAAAATAAAAAAAAAATAAAAAAAAAAAGGGTTTTTTAATGGGTTTATTAGAGGGAGGAAGTGGAGGTGGGTTGATCTGCAAAATGTTCTGCAATACTGTGATCTTGTGGCTATAATTTATTATTATTAAAGAAATTAGATTCTAACAAGGAGGTGATTAGCATTAATTAAAGAATTATACTTATAGATTATGACAGTGATTTAATGAGAATCCAGTAACCAAATTAAACAATTGATTTAATGAGAATCCAATAACCAACTTTAACCTCTAAACCCTTTGGTCAACTATGGTATGTCATTGAAGTTATGGGGCAAGTGTTCATAGGTCAAATGCGATGCTTAATATGTTCAAACAAGTTTAGGTAAATTGATGTACTATTGCATATTGACTAGGCAAAACTTGACCATCCCGTAATGATCAACTCGAGTACCTGATCCGATTTTATGTTTATTATTGCATATTGACCATTATTCTTAAAAACCTTAAAAACCTCATAACAACACAACCGAAAACAACTCCAACGGTAGTCCAACCAAAAATAACTTGACTCGTTCTGATATGGTCTGAATGCTTACAAGCCCGAAAACTCAAGCTAACCCGACTAGCATCCAAGTATCCATGAATTTCCAAGAATAGTGTGAATCAAGTGTAGGAGTCAACTAGTCAAGCTAAAGTTTAGGCTTGTATAGTGCGTGGTATGCCGGCTTAGATTTGTTATACGAATTGAAGATACACACATGGTTGTGTTTTGATTGAGTTATGACCGACAACATACTTAAACACGGCTAACCGACGACGTGTTTTAGTGTTTGCCCATTTTAGCATGGCACTACAAAAAAACGAATACAATACGACTACTCCTATTTATGTAAAGCATACGAGTATATTCTGCGAATTTTATATATGGAAAATGATAACTCTAATTCATTGGGCTGTATTTAAGAGATTAAAAGAGGAAATAAATTCTTAATATATGCATTAATTGTATTGGTTAATGTATAATTTAGTTCTTAATTTCTAAATTAATACTCAAATTAGAAGGTATTTAATGCTTAAATACAATCCAGTGGGCTTATATACAAATAGTAAAAAGAAAAGTTATGAGCATAAAATAAATTGCTTATCTAAAGAACGCTATAATTGAAATTACTATGGTTTGTTGGTGAGTTAAATAAGATACTTTGTTTGACTAAATAGTTTAGTTGAAAATTTCAGTTAGTTAAGTGTGTCGTAATAATAATTGAAATGAAAAAAAATCAACCTACACTTTAGGTCTTATGAAAAATAAAAAGAAACACGACTGGTTAAAGTGTTTGCTCCATTCTCATGGGCAAGGAACGAACGCCTAATCTTATAGTTAAGGGATGGAGTAAGTAACCAATTCACTAAACCCATTTGATTTGATTTAATATACGAAAGATTATTACAAATTGCTTATCTAATGATCTTTGTAACAAAATTACGATAACTTTAATAGCATTATCATCGCCCCAAATATATTGAATAATGGTGTATTGAGCCATACAAACCTAATAATTGGACCAATATATACTCCGTACTTCAATTAAGTTGATGATACACAATTTCACTCGAAGGTTGGCCGACAAGAATAATGGGACCTTATTAATCAGGCAGTGGGTCCCAAAGGGAATGCACTTGGGTTTCGAATTTGGACGCTTTCGTCATGTGACGCTTTTTCGTTATAATGTGACGCTTTGACAACCTCATAAGAATTCAATAAGTCTTGTTGAAGACGGTCATATTTCGTCACAAGCTGAAGATGAGGCTAAATGTGACCCATTTAAGATGAAATTTAATCATTCTTAAATATAAAATTACCAGAATAATTTTCAAGCTATCACATTGTCACTAAAATAATCACATTTCTTCGTTAAAATGACACTTGGATCCATTGACTGTGTATAAACATGACACATGATGAATTTACTCTATTTATATGAACGTGAACAATGAAGATAGGAGCCAAAACAAATTTATGGATTCTGTATGCATTTGTACACCTTGCCGGTGTGTGATTATATTAGGAATTAGGCCCATTAGGGTTTGCTAAACTAGGTTAGGTTTATGTGAGGTATTATAAATACCTCACGATATATCATGTAATCGAATATATTATCAATAACAATTACAATTCCATCTTATGCAATCTCCTCCACCTTATAAACTTATCAGATTACTATTTATAATCAATAAAAGTCTTTTTTAAGACGACTTCAAGATTAATACTGGTCAAGTAGTTATTCACTTGTTTCAATGCTACCATTTGTGGTTACTAATTGTTTATTTAAATGGTCATTATTTCCGGTACTTCCTTCATTCACAAAAGAGTATAATATGTATGATAAAATTACCTATAAAAAACCTAAAATGAATTTAGGTAAACAAATAACCGGTACGGAGGATTATATATTAAATAAAATAATTTTATAATTTTACACAACTTTCATATAAGAGAGCTTTAATTTACACTTTTGTTCCTGACCCTAGTGAGTATACTATGTCGCGGATGAAATTCAAACCCACAACTTAATGATTGAGATAAGAGAGCTCTTATTACTCGAACTAACTCTTATTCGATCTCAAAGAGCTTTACACCATAATAACAAGTGCTAGTGCTCTTGCTGATATTCCCATTTCCATTCATAAACGAAGTACAGTACTCAGCAAGTCAGCTCCTGGGCTCCTGGCTACTGCTAGTAATTGAATCTATTCGATGGGTGAATCAGACGATTATTGTGATTTGTAATTTTGTAGCATGAACGTTGTACAACATGGAATTTTGGAGTGTGTTGTATCACGGGTTGTACCACGGCTCTCAAGGCAACACATTTAGATAACATAGTGCTTTGCAAGCACCAACTTGGATAATCATTCTCCCTACTCGGTTTCATATAAGAGAAACAGATTACGGTTATATCTGTCTTAAAAAGATTAAAACGCGCTCCGTATCAAATAGCATTCCATTATGAAAGATTTGACAAACTTTACTAATTCGTGAGTATATTTTATGCTTTTGTTCCATAAATTTCATCTACTTTCGGATGTATATATGTCCATTTTATTCATCATAAATGAGAATTTTTGAACATAAATAATTGAGAGATCGTCTTTTTAGCGTTTTCGTGTTTATACGAAAAAGACACTCCAAAAGAACAGTAGGTCTTGCTTGCGACGGGTCGGATCTTGCGACGGGTATTTTGTGAGAGGAAATGGGTAGAGGGGACAAG
>JAYMSF010000308.1:0-17494 GCA_036897335.1 Silene vulgaris | reverse complement strand
TGTGTATTTATATATTTCAAGTTAAAAAAATGATGATTTTTTTTCTCTACAAAAATAAAGTTAGATAATTATCTTATTTTAACTTTCTAGTGGGTAGGTTCACAAAATATCTATATTAAGAGTAAAAAAATATGAAAATTTAAATATTTTATATCTTAATAATGTGTTCTATGTAAAAAAAAATGAAATAAAAAGTAATAAAATCGGGTGATGGATGGAAGGCGAGTGGATGGTGGGTGGAATTTCTTCATCCAACCCTTCCGTCATCCGTCATCCTTTCATCCGTTATCCATCCATCATCCTTTTAAATCGGGTTTTCATCCATCTTTTAGGATCGAGTGGATCGGGTTTTGATGGATGCGGGTGAAATTAACATCCCTATGTATATAACCTTAATGAGTTGATATATCCATTGATTTTCACTAATCACTAAAAACATAAAATTAAATTGTCTAAAAAACAAAAACAAAATTATTTTCATTCAACCTATGGCAACTTCAATAAATAGTTCAATGCTACCAATTTGTGGCCCAATGTGTGTCCAAGTATAAGAATAGTGAGGGATTAGCATAATTTGGCAAGTATCCCAAATTCCATGGGTTTATCTCCACAATTCCATATAGAAGGACACCATTTTTTATCCACTACCCATCTTCCTTGTTTGAACTCACTTCCCTCCCCTCTGCATAATCCACTAAACCTTCAAATTATCTCCCTAATTCTTCAATCAATTTCCCAAATCCCAATTTTACACGCTTAAATTGTTAACAGAAATTCTCCATGGTGTCAAAATCTTAAGTTTTAAGCTTATTTAGCTGAAATTGAGCTCCAACCCAATTACAAAAAGAGTAAAAGACTCAAATTTTGTAGGGGAATCTCAGCTGACAATGTTGGGTTGTGGTTATGAGCACTTCCATAGTGTTTTTCAACAATTTTGTAGTCTTAAATTCTAGTTTTAGCACCTCATTTCATAGAAAAGGTAGAAACTTTTTGCCCAATTTGAGGGTTTTAGAGGGTTTCAATGGTGGAAGAAATGAAAGAGTTCTAAGGTTAGTCGTCCCGAAAGCGAAAAGGAAGAAAAAGGGACATAGTTCTAAGAAAAAGAGTTGGTGGAAGAGGTTTTTCTTTGAGGAAGGTGGTAATTGGCTTGGTTTAAAAGAGGATGAGTTAGATGTTTTAGATGAAATGAAAGGTAGTGGCATTAATGATTCTTCTAATGAGGAAGAAGGGTTGTCAGAAGAAGCGAAATTCGAGGCGTGGAAGAAGAGGGCAGAGGCAATAATGGAGTTGAGAGAGGTTCAAGAGGGTGTTTTTAATGAAGAGAATAGGTATTGGGAGGATTGGCTTGTGGCTGATGAAGGAAATGGTGGGTTGAAAAGAGAATGGGGTGATGATGATGCTTTAGGAGAGTTGAAGGAAGAAGATGTTGTTGGTGATCCTGAGGAAATGTTGCCTGAAAGAGGGTTAGTTGAGAATGTTAGGGATATGTTGCTTGGAAGAGAGGATGATGATTTGTTGTATGAGGATCGGGTTTTTCGTTATGCTTCTTTGAATTCGGTATGGTTCATTGCTTTGGCTCAATTTGGTTATGGTTTCTTTTGTTGATGTATTTAAATTTGGTGTTAGTCTGTTAGATATGTATATTTGTTGCTGGTTTTAACTTGAATTCTATGTGAAGTGGTCATAACTCATAACTGTGACTTGAATGAATGTTTTTTGTGACGAAACTTTGAGACAAGGGTGCCAATTGAAGTTAAATGGATCATGGTAGCATACATTTTAGTGAGGGATGGCAAAATTAGTAATATCCCCTTCCCTTCATGTTGAATGCACCGAGTTTCTGTCGTCCATTGTGGAGGAATAGGCGGCGTGAAGATGTCTTCACTGCGTGCGTAGCCAATTTATGCAGTGTTCCCTGTGCCCTAAGCCCCTAACCAATGGTTTACGCATTCCATTTTGGACCAAGCCGATAGTTTGTGTTTCCTATTTAGGCATGGTTTGTGCTGGTGACATTCTGTGCATAAACTATTGTTTGAGACGTATTGAGTATTATTGTGCTTACTTTCATTGATATGAGGTTCTCAGTGTTGATTTCTGTCGATTTCTGTCATTAAAATTCTGATTATAAATCGCTTGTCATGTGTTACAGGCTAAATTTTTGGCTCTTCTGATCATTGTACCTTGGATATTGGATTTTCTCGTTCATGACTTTGTTCTCATGCCTTTTCTTGACAGGTAATGTATGGTTTAGTAGTCTTCTAGCTTGCTGTATAGTTACCTCTCGACCCTTTCCCTGTTTGGCAATGTTACATTTTCCGTCAACTGCTATATTATATTGTGCACCACTTTATTTACCATGTCAATCATACTTCGAATGTCGTAAGACAATCTTATGCTCACATCCCCATATCACCAAAGTTCAAAATCAATTGTCAGATTCTGACTCCATATTCAGTCCGGTACTGTGAGCTTCAGTAACTTGAGTAGACGTTGTAGCCCACTATTTTAAGACTGCAATTCCTTCTTTACAGTGATCAATCTATGGTTTACTAAAGAAGGGAAACTCTCAGACGTAGGCATAGGACTCTTGTTCTTATGTTATTTCACAAGCTTCTGTAGCACTTATTTGCAGCTTTGCATGTACCTACAGCTGAAGATTGACACAGTGGTAATATTATAGAGAGGAGGAACACTGTTCCTTCCTAATGTAATACTCCGTAGTTTGTTTCTGTGAGCCTCTGAATGACCAGTCTTTAAAAAAAAAACATTTGTTTGCTAACTTATGATACTTGAAGACTTGATGAATCATGAGTTATTTTGCTAATCATTAATGTGTTGGAACTTAGAATCTTTCGGAATTGTGATATGCTTTGCTCTGAGCAGATACGTCAAGACTGTACCGCTTGCTGCAGAGTTGCTTGATGTGCGAAGAGAACAAAAGCTAGAAATGGTCAAGGAACTAAAAACCGAGAAAGCAAGGCTTCAGTTTGAAGTTGAGATTGGTAAGTCTCCTCCACTTTCCGAGGAGGAGACCTGGTGGGAATTGCGGCATAAAGCGTAAGATTTATCATATTACTTATGCATGATAAAACCATGAATCGTTTTAGTAGACAAACCAAGTTCCATCTAGTTTAATCGTTTTAGGCTGTTAACCGACCAGAAAAAATGTCAATGATAATAGTAGTACCAACTAGCAAATACAATAATTAAGGCTATTGCGAACTCTTTTAGCAAAAGGAGGTAACCGTTTCTAAGGAAGCAATCATAGTACCATACCTAGTGTCTCTAGACCCTTGCTACATTTAGGGAGAAGTTATCATATGCTAATTGTTCATTCTGGCTATTCGAACAGGCTAGAGCTGCGAGAAGAATGGAGGTTGATCAATAGGAGTGCATTTGCCAATGTATGGTCTGATGCAGTCTTTGGAATATCGTTATTCCTTCTCTTGTACTTCAACCAGAATAAAGTAAGATTTTATTACCTCTAACTATAATGTGAATGTAATTAATTTCTTTTTCATCCTCGTGCTATTTTGGCCTGATTGGCACCGTGTGATAACCAAGGGACTAGATCACTAGAGGCATTTAAATATTCTGGTCAACTCTCATACTGCTTTTTTTCGTTACAAATATGATGTCTTTGTATAGTGTTAGGCCATAAACTGTATTTTTCGCTTACGTATGGTGGAATTAGGGTCGGTATCTAATATCAGAAATTGGCTGCTTTATTTGTTTTATTTTCTTAATCTGCTTCTGTCTGTAACACATTTTTCTTATTGAATTATTGCAGGTGACTTTACTGAAGTTCACGGGGTATAAGATTATTAACAATATTTCAGACACAGGAAAAGCATTCCTTATCATTCTGATGACAGACATTTTTCTAGGGTAATAGATTGATGACCTGACTTCTAAACCCTTGTGGATTTTAATATTTATTTATAATACTTCATTAGTTGGACTTGATCAATGAGTAATAAATGTTCAATTAACTCGCAGGTATCATTCCGAATCGGGGTGGGAAACTGTTTGTGAAATTATTGTCGAGCATTATGGGCTGGAAGTCGATCAGGGAGCCATCACAATATTTATATGCCTAGTTCCAGTCATCATGGATGCCTGTGTTAAGCTTTGGGTATGTGCAGGCTTGTCGCATCTCTTAATTTTTCTGCCATGACCATACATTTCTTTTCCTAATGAACGCCTCGTCCTCTGAAGGAAAGATGTGTTTTTGGCTTACTTTGTTTATGTTCTTGGTATTAGTTGCATTCTGGTAGTGGTTGATCTTAATAGTCAGTCAGTTACATGAACATGCTGTGAGATTGTTAGTTATTATTGCATCGGATTCTAATCTACCTTGTATTTGCACTTTGCAGTTGTTCAAGTTCCTGCCAAGATTATCACCAAAGGTGGCAAATATTTTCCAAGAAATGAAGCGCCACTGAGGATATATGGTCTTCATCCCCCAATAAATACCAAATATGTCGAGTCAGAGATTCATTTTTCTCACGAAATTCTTTATTCCTCTTCATTTTGGAGGCATTTTTCATCAACGCACCACACGGCCCAAAAATTTGAAATCAAGAATAACTTGATATACTAGCAATGATTTTTGTTATTAGTACTTCAGTAGCCCTCATTTGTTCAAGTCACAAGTTCTTGCTCTGTGACTGTATAAGAGTGTATAATTTACATCGGATATTCAACTTTGAGCCGAACAATACATTATTGCTGGCAATTAGTATAAGGAAACTGTCAATCTTTCTCAACCATCTACTGATTACATGCTGTTTTTTGGTATTCAGTACATTGCAGGTAACAAACGAGACAATAGATTACCAGGTTTTCCAAAACAAAAATTAAAAATGAAAAAATGGCCTATGCAGGTCTCGAACCTGCGACCTTCGCGTTATTAGCACGACGCTCTAACCAACTGAGCTAATAGGCCTCTTGTTTCTAAAACGTCAGACATTAGATTTTATCGGTTTATTAGCATCGTTTAAACTTCAAGTATCCTCTCCAAACTGAAGTAAATTTGAATCTTTGGAGAACAGCTTAATGCTGTAGGTTGGTTAATCTTATCGGAAATACAACTTAATAAATTAATTTCAATTTTTTTTCGTATTATTAGTCACTAGAAATTGAACACCTCTAAAAAGTTTTAGCGGATTCAAGTAATATTGGAAGTTCTATAGAAATAATAATTTGACCAACTTTCGGTTGATGTACTCCGTACTACTTCGTACTATTTTGTGAGGGGTATTTTTATTAAAGTTCAACAAACTATTGGTATGGAACTACTGATGGAATTAGGAAGACGGCTAAAATTTGTGTTTGAACAGACTTCTCCGATTTAGAACACAGAACTGATTTTTAACTATGAATACATAAACAAGAATTACGGTTAAGACATTGTGATAAATGGTTTCGAAATCAAGATTTCATGCTCGGATCACTTCTCCTGACGAATTTGGTTACTGATTTACTGAAGTAACTACAATGAACATCAAAGGAACAATCCCCTATTTAAAAATAATCAAAAAATTTCAAGGCACTATAATTACCTATCTGAGTACAATTTTACAATAAAGATCCAAAATTTTCGAGAGATTATTACACAAAATTGGTACAAAATAAATTAGTTTCTAAAACTGTATAAAAATGGGTAAAAAGAATAAACCAGCACCTGTTTTCCCTACTACAGTTTACATTCTATTCTCCTGAAATGTATAAGAGCAATTTCTTCCTGTTGAAAATACATATGCTCCCTCCGTCCCAATCATTTGTTTACCTTTGATCAAAATACTCCTCGCAAAGAATATACGGAGTGAAAGGTAAACAAATGACCGTGACAAAGGGAGTAAATCGGAGATGTATGATGTAAATAAGAGATCCTAAGGATTCATGAACACCAAAATTCCCTTCTTACTCTACATTTGCCAGTAAAATGCTAAATTCAACTATACTTCTCTGCTATTCAACTTGTGAGGCATTCCTGAAGGTATGTATTGCTCTGGTTCACATATCGATCCCACAATGGTTTATAACGGCCAATCGCTAATTTTAACCATGGTTTCATGTTTCCGTTGTAGTGAATAACGGCTGCACTGTCTATCAACCGGTTATCAAGATTCGAGTCATAACCCAACCCGAGAACGTGCCATCTACGGTCAAGTGGCTCTGTCAATCCATAAAAACTGAGAAGTCCGGGAGGAAGAGTACCTAGCTTCCATAGGGTTCGACCAGCATTTTGTTCCATCCAGTAATGGTAATGTTCGGTCACATTCGCTTTCCTCCATGCAATCAAGTCGAAAATGTTCATCCCAAACGCCCATCCACAAGCCTGAGGATCAAATTTCGAGCTGATTGTTGGGTTTGAGAAATTGAGATACTTATAATATCGATGAAATGCTTCTAGGCAAGTTTCAACAGCACCATTAACATTTCCATGCAAATCCAATGAGAAAAGTGGTACCAGATCCTTTTGAACGACGACATCATCGTCTAGGAAAACTACCTTCTCCAGCTGCGGATAAATGTCAGGGACATAGAAACGAAGGTGGTTCAATAGTGATAAATACTTTGGGTTCCGAAACTTGAGATCGACACTGAAAGTTTGGGACCCACTGAAGTAGTAAGCTTGTGAGCCGGGGTCAAGAAGTTGTCGTGCTACAGGAGAGTAAGAAGCATTTAACCAGGTAAACTCTTCAATATTTTGGACCTCGATAGTTGCGCCTTTGAAGTCATTAGTATGGAACCAAGTTTGCATGGCACCATATGTGACCCCGTTGGTAACGATGTGGAACACAAGTTGTTTCGGATGCTCAGCATTTGTAATGGTAGAGTTCACCACCACGGAAACGCCCACAAGGTTATCTGAAAATATACAGAAATGATACAAGTTGTTATCCACAAGACGAGGAGAATTATCGTTCTCGTCTGCTAGCTGCTTCAATGATGGGTTTCTCAACCAATCGGACATTAATTTAATGTTTAAACAATGGAGGCTTTTTGGTAATGCTTCAGCAGCCAACTGCCCAAATACCGTGCTCTGAACAGATGCCGCATGGGCGCGTTCTTCAAGTGCTTGAATATGAGATTTCATAGTTAATATGGTGGTGGCTATGTCATAATGAGCATCCTGAGCCTTAAAAAGGAGAGTTGAAAGGCTTTTCATTGTTGGTTCAGCTTCATCCAGTGAGACAGCCTCTCCTTTCATGGCGGTTTTCGAAAGTAGAAGCTGGCAACTTCTGATCTTCGAGCTGAGTTCCCAGGCTAGCTGAAGATTGTTGTGCTCTTTTGCGATGACGACATATGCTTTGGCAAGGATCATTTGGTCAGCTAATTGCCTGGCAAGTGAGCCTGGACTTAACAACTGTTCTGTATAATTTAATCGCTCCAGAACAGGAACTACAACTTCATTCTTTTCCTGTCACAAATAACAAGAACGATAAGACCATGTGCGCAACAACCAAAAATGCAGCGCACTTACAACCTCTCCTTGGAGAGGGAACAATTTTACAACCACAATTGAAAAAAGCTCTCTCATATAGTTATATGCTCTCTCGTATACGCAACCTTACCTTGCTAGATGACCTATAACCGAAAATTGCGTCTAATATTGCATCGGATGTTAGCTACTTAAAAATAATGAGAACCGCAACCATTTAGTAAGCTATTTTAATTATTCCATCACAATTCATAATTGAATAAAAATAGGGAGTCTGCCTCGGAAACATGTAAAAGAAAAAATACCCCGACAAGTACCCACCCACATACATGAAGTTAACATCAATAAGATTGAAGCTAGTAACCTACTACCAAAGTATATCCATCGCCCACTAGTAACACATTTTCACTATTGAATTTTCATCTGAGTGTTAGTTATTACCACTTAAACAACAAAAGAAGGTTTGTTTGGATGAAGGGAATTGGAGGGAAAGGGACGCAAAGGGAGCGATACAAATTCCCTTATTCGGTAAGCAAATGCAACTGGAAGGAAATAGAGGGATCAAATTTCCCTCTTACGACACAAATCAAAATCCCTCCAACGTAAGAAAGATCTGGAGGGAATACTCCCTGAATCCATTCCCCCTCCCCTCTCCTACCTTTTTCCTCCCTCGCCTC
Source organism: Silene vulgaris (assembly GCA_036897335.1). NCBI lineage: Eukaryota > Viridiplantae > Streptophyta > Magnoliopsida > Caryophyllales > Caryophyllaceae > Silene > Silene vulgaris. Next base: position 9,367 of record JAYMSF010000308.1, on the reverse strand, counting down.
CAACTTCTCCCCCTCCCTTTCCCTCATTTTTTTTTTCTATCCAAAAAGGATAAAAGTCACAAGGTTTTCTCATCCAAATCTTCTCAGGTAATAAGTCTCAGAACTGCACAGAACCTTAAATACTAATATGAGAACACTGACTGAGAACTTACTAGAAATCGATCCAGAGTCACATACAAAATCATTTATCCCGCCTACATATAAAATCTTTCAGGGGCCTATATATGAGGCAACCTATAACTAGGAGATAACTACAGGATACGCATGAAAACTATCAAAGAGAGGGAAATATAGATTCCATTTATTTTTACTCAATACATCATTCAATTTGAAGTCTACATGGAAACAGCATCCTACATAGCCTTTTACGCTAATTAAAAGTCAGTTTAAGACATACTGCACCAATATGGAACCAAACATTTCATGATATATGTAAGAACACTACTAAAGCACATTAGTAGACACCACAACATTGAGATGATGGCCAAAAAGTTTTGAACTTGAGCTCTTGCCATACAAACAAGTTTTAGCACGCAATATAGCGTACTCAAGATGGGTGCTTGGATAGGCAAGTGACGCATTTGAAGTGCAACCGGTCATATGAAGCTATACAACAAACTTACAATTTAAGTTACGAACATCCCACAAGATTCTCAACGTTTATCGATCAGAACTTACTCGTATCTAGATCCTCATTAAGCCATTAAGCAAAACTAACATACAGCTAAATCTACATTAATCAAGCTCAACCTGAATACCATCCTGGTCTCACAGGATTAAACAAACCGAAATTCGATACATACTAACTAGCTCATTACAGCCACTACCACAAACTGTAGATGCAAATTCCAATTGAGTAATCCTTTATCAACCAATCAAACACTATCTCAATATTAAACAAGAACTCAACTTTATACTTCAAACCAATTAAATATAATCCTCTATTCAATCAATTCGGATTCTGACCGACAAACAAACATCCTTAACATCAAAACAAAACACCCAACTTTCTTATGCTACCAAGTAAATTTAACCCACATTGGGACTCCGGGGATAACTACTCCCTCCGTCTCAACCATTTGTTTACAGAGTATATCTTATTTTCTTTGCGTGGGTATTTTAATCAAAGGTAAACAAATCATCGGGACAGAGGATCATCCATTCCATTGAATTGTATACGTTTCCAAATCCTCCCAACATAACTTATAAAAATGTATAGAACTTAACAGGGGAGTAAAATATTCGCTCCCTCCCGGTCAATAGTTATCTATTTGACTTTAACGTAAAACTATTGACTAGGACGGAGGGATGTAAAATAACTAAAGCAAGTTGATATGAATGAATAGTACCAGTGTCGGCAGGGAGACATGATATTGATCATAATTATGTTGAACAACAAACAACAAAAGCCCAACAAAGCAGAAGAGTAAAAACAGGATCCAGATCCATTTGGGTATCCGTTTACGAACCGGGCGCCGGTAATCGGCAACCCGTCGGCGCATCCTTCAACGCCGACACTATCCAATGCAATGTTAATTCAAAGACGACGACTTTTAATGGAGTTTTGAGAGCTGACCGACCCACTTAGTAATTTGGTGTAATTTGGTGAAAATGAATGAAACCCAATTCAGATTTTGGAGAGAAAATGGTGCCCACGATGATGAATTGTCGAATTATTATGCGAAGATGAGGAAATGATGAAGAAATGGGAGTTTTTGGGCAAATTGTTGTTGTTTAGTATTCTAGTGAGTATGTCGTGGGCTGAAGTGGGAAAAGAGGAATGAAAAGATGCTGATTTAGTGATTTGAGGGAAATTGATAGATACGGGTTGCGCCCTTTCATTTTCCTTGATAAATACAAATTCTCGTTTAAGACGTTGACTATCGAAGTATAAAATTAAGACGGGCCAAATAAATACTTCCTCCATTCAACTCCACTCTACCTATTTTTTTTTTACACACTATTCACAATTCAACTTCAATTTCAATTTTTCTCTTAATAGATAAGTGGAAATATATTCATATGTGATCTTGTTTGATTCGTCTTTATGTGATCAAATTACTCCTATATGGCAAGTGGTTTAGCAAGTGCCAAAACTTTTATCCTTATTACGATCGAGTGATAGTACTTGACCTATCTTAAAATTCAAGACAAAGTATCTCTTAAGCAAGCAATAATGGGTATGGGAAAAATTATAAACATTTGGAATTAATAATGGTGAATGAAAGGATTTTTTTTGGAAGGGTGTTAAAAAAGGTATTTAGTAAATTGGTGCAGAGATATGGTGTTTTGGTAGGATCGGTTTTTCTTTTATTTTACTGTTTGTGAAGGGAAAGAGAAGCGGCGATGGAAGTGGAGTTTGTAAAAGTGAACCGCAACTCTTTAGTGTCGTATCTATGTTTGTTATGGATTGTGATGAAATATAACCTGGCGAGCCCCAACAACACGACACGATTCCTTGGGGACAATGCCTTGTAAACGACCAACCATGTTATCCAAATGAACAAGGGGCAGATCATGGACGAGCCTGTAGAGGAGGTTAATAAGGCTAAGACATGTCATGCTAGCCTTCGGCGCTCTATGCAACAAAACCATCTTGGAGGTGAAGATAAAGGTTCGTCCAGAAACATATGACTCCCCCAAATGAGTCATATGCTCCTCATACGTGACATCATGAACACGCTAACATGCCACATGTCGGGACGCATCTCATTCATTCCAAATAGATATTATTCACAAATACCTACTCTATATCTCCGTTCATAAGCTTAATATTAAATGCCTCACATGCTAGATTAAGTAACTTACCTACACTTCCGGGCTTAGGCATCATAAAGGGTCGCTCACTTTACACCTTAAGACCTTAGTTGCAGACTCATCCAGTATAAGAGCTCAGGGAAGTGACGTTATTAGTAATTAGACATCAGTAGCAAGGAAGTACTTGTGTATCTACGTAGTCATTATAACACGTAATACATTATCTTAATATAATTTAGATTGTTTTACCCAAAGCAATAAGTATTTTAAGTTATTGGGTATGATTGTATGAGCATGATAGAACTGCCATTAGGAGTGATGGTTCTTGGCAAAAGACGACACTCCCTATGGGGCTATAGGAGTATAGGCTATGACGGTTTATGAGAGAACCATTTTTCAAAGGACAACTAAATACTGCTTATTTAACGTAAGAACCACTATTAGAACTATAGAAGTGACGATTCACTTCCTGATCTTATGTATACACAAAAACATCTAATTATTTCATTCCCAACCCAGTTAGTTAAGTAAATGATCTCATAACACTATTTTAAGGGGAAAAAAACCGAACAGAAGAGTTCTTACATTTGCTTTCCGTTAGTTTTCACTTAAATTATAAATTCGTCATATGTACAATAATTTTATTGTGAAAGAATAATTTGTATTTTATTTACCTGTTTTTTTTTTTTTATTTAAAGTTTGTATCAAAGGTATTAAACCCTTTTTTCCCACCAAGTCTCTTTTGGTAACCTAGAGCAAGGGTATAGAAGGACTTGACTCAGTGGACTGAAGGGCCTAGTTATCATTGCAAAAGCTATCTTGAGTCTTGACCCGTTACAGGTCACTTTCTCAAAAACCCACATGAAAAGGACTATGTTCCGTGGTCTCTAATGTCTTAAATTTGAAATAAATGACCTTAAATTGAGTCCAGATACACTAGACTTGTAACCTGACACGTAATGTAAAGACTAAATTATAAATAACTCTTTTATATAGTTGACTTTTTTGAAATAATAACTCTTTTTTAATTTTTTATCCAAATAACTCCCTTATAAAACTTGTTTTTCAGCAAATTCATGTCTCTTCACCGGAACTAGTTTGGTTTTTTATAATTTGATCGATTTACTCTCTTATAACGTAATACCTACATCGCTGCTATGTTTTCATAACCTGTGAGCAATTCCAAACCTCTCGCAAATCTAATACACTCAAATTATGCACTATGAACGAAGAAAAATCAAGCATAAGATCGTCGTTTTGTCTTATTTTAAAAAACAACGTAGAGAGTAAATGTGTAGAATAGTAATTTAACATCTTATATAAGTGAAAAATGAAGGAAAAAATGATTTTTTAGTCGGAAAATTTAGAAATAAGTATCATTCTGATGAAGAGGCATTGATTTGTATAAAAACATGTTTTAAAGGAGAGTTATTTAAATAAAAAATTATAAAAGGGGTTATTTCAAAAAAGTCGATTATATAAGAGTTATTTATAGTTTACTCTAATTTAAATAAATTTGTGCGAATTGTATAAATACCAAAACTATATTACTTTTAAATCTTTAATCAACAAGTACTCTTTTTTTCAAATATATAACTATCGCAACCGATCGAGTACCTAATTTCATATTTTATTATTTTTCATCAAATAACTATTCAAAGAATATTGGGCATACATTTAGCTCCAATGAAAATTGAAATAATGTTGGATGGCAAATGGACAATGATTAAGTGTGTATTTAGCCTAATTAATAAAAGTGTTTTTGGCTTTAAAAACACTTTTTTTGCCAAACACAACATTTTTTAAAAGTTAAAAAAAATTCCCAAAAGTTAATAAACTATATTCTGCCCTTAAAAATAAAAGCAACAATTTGATGCTTTTACTTTTAGAAAAACTAATTTTTTAGAAGTGAGATCAAACATGCTCTAAAATCCTCGAGAATTTGTCGATGAGTCGGAGCTTGAATAATGACGAAAATAGCTAGGATACGTAGTTCATTAGTCCAATATATACTGTATACATGATCACTTACGAGATTATGCTCTTGCATAATTGCATTCATGCTACTGAATATTTCAGGCAGATAACACTAGCAGTAGCAGGTACTGATCTGAATTACAAAAGATACAATACAATGGGCTACTTCCCCATTTATATTTTTACACCATTATTGTCGGCCGATCGAAGGCCATATATTACATTATGGTTCTAATTTGATAGTTATAATTAAAAGCCGAAAGCCCTTTTGTTTCTGCTACTGTTCCGCGAGGTGATTAAGCATCCAGGACGGCACTAGGCTGCTGTTGTTGCTGCTGCTGCTTCTATTTTGCGTCTGTGCTACTTCGTCTTCTATTACAACGCCGCTTGTTTCATAGTTTCCTCTACATTTATCAAACACAAATTCTTATTTAAAACAGGTGTATCCGTCTACTGCATGGGAAAGTGCAAAAGATTGTCTCAACTGGTATGATATTTGACCCGTTTTAATGTTAACTGTTTATTCAATTGTTTTCACAATTAAGGTACTCGTTCCTGCCAACCCTGACTGATTGTCCTCTAAAACAACATTCCACATTTGTAACGAAAACGAGAGGTTTACGAGGGAGGGTGACGAGGACTGACCTCATATTCAGGGCAGGCAAAACCTGAGAAGAAAAGAAGGCTGAAGGGTTAAGCTCCTGATTTTGCTGCTCCCATTGTGCTTGCTCAGCTATCGCCTTTTCCTTTTCCTTCTCCTTCACCTATTATTCGATTCATTTCAAACTTTTTACATTCACAAGTCAACATTGACTAATAACGACCTAAATTTTAAACTTAGGACTCGTCAACATCAAAATTGTGCTATATATAGGCCTACAGCTACATTCGAGTTTATTGTACCTTCTTCGATAGGGTATTGTTATGCTCCTGCAATGCTTTGTCCTGTCACGAAAAAAATGCCATTACACACGTCACTCAGTCTTCTACGAAGTATTTAGACACACATGTCGGACTAAGTCCTGCTAGAGTGAGGGTCTTTTATCGCGTTTTGGTGTCCCCTCTATCTCTTCTTCTATTCGGGATTTTCAAATAAATAGAATCGACAATATAAGTGTTGTGAGCGAATGAAAGATAGTCGGGTTATGACTTATGAGGATGAGATGAGATACTAAACAAAAAAAAAATCATCCTTACTCAAATGAATGATACTCAGAATAACTTACCTTTTTCTGAAGCTCGTGAATCGATTCGTACATGAGCTGGTTCTGCAAGGATAAATTTATAAGAAAAGTTAGCCTTCTAATAATAAGAATTTAAAATTAAAGCTCAAGAAGTATTTGCAACAGTCTTACTTCGTTACTACACACACTCTCTGTCTCAATGAACCGTTTATGTTTGCTTTTGGAATAAAGACACATGCAATATACGCAGAGAAGAAAGAAAGTAATTTTTCGTCGTATATAAAACTAGAAATGCAACTTCAAATGGGAAGATGAACACATCTTACGGTCTAAAAACATACAATGAACAGAAACGGAAACAAATGACTATGGCACTCATCAAATAAGGAAAATGAAAAACTAATTCGAGATCAATGGTGTTTGATCTCGAATTACGGGTTTGGTTTTGTATGGTCCAAAATCCTCGTTTTCTTCTTTCTTTAGTCTTTGTGTTGAAAGCATCTCAAAACTAATAATCGAGACGAATGAATTAAGTATATGAACATATTACATCATGCATGATCTGAGACAATGATGTATGTGCTGCATAAAATCTAATAAATGGCAGGGATAACAAACCCTAAAAGGCTAAAATCAATTAAGATTTCGAATATTTATTACCTTCTTGGATCGGATGTGTTTAAGGGCAGTGTCGAGTTGATGTTCGAAATTCTGAAGCTCCTTCAAACTCAAGGTATCTAGATCTTCTCCCATATAATGCCTGCATATATAGTAAGATCAAAAAATGACATCTTAAACAACGATATGATCATGAAATGGAATTTTCCCAATTTAGCAAGCACATTCGAACTACATTCGACCAATGCACGAGTGACTTGCGAGTGTCATTCCGTCTCATGTCCTCGCATGTTTATTGAAACATTGATTTTGATTCAAGTGCTGAGCAACCTCAGGTATAAACTATAAACATTCGGCTAAGTGTGTGTTTGACCGAGATGAAGATCTTTGTTTCCGGAGTAGGTTCGCTTGTTATTATGAAGTCGGGTTTTGTTTCCATATTTTATTGAACGGGTTACCATAATCCTACTTATTCCTACCCACCTATCCTATTACTATATAAACTCAGTTTTAGTTTTTAGAAGGGCCTAGAGTTGGCTGTCTGACCCGACCCGAGTGACCCGAGCAAACCCGGCCTGACAGGACCCGAAAATATTGCGGCCCGAAACCGACCCAACCCGGTGATGATCAGTGACCCAAACCCGACTCGATATTGACCCGACCCGATTAAAATGATAATCTGACAATTATTAAGCTTAATGATCGAATTGAAAGCGATTTAGTGTTTAATTTGATACATTTGACTAATAATGAAGTAATTTAACCAAATAGTGCGTGGTTGAAAAAATAATTTTAATGGTAAAAAATTCAAGTAATGTGAAAAGTCGTTTGATCCGAAATGACCTGACGTGATAATGACCTGAAATCGACCTGGCCGGACCCGAAAGGGTATTTTGACCCGATATGACCCGAACCCGACTTGATCCGACCCAAACCCGACTGACCCGATTGCCACCTCTAGAAGGGCCTAATGCAATTTCATTAACCCTACACTTATTGTGAGACAATTATGAGAACAATTAGTCTCTCTTAAGATGGACATATCCGTATTAAGATTATAACGGGTTATTAACTTATTTATGTTTGCTAGGTGGACATTACTCTTCAATTACATAGTTCTATAGTTAGTTTAGTTATTTGAACATGATTTGTTCAGTAACTTCACATTAATAATATTTAGGAATGAATATTGAACGGGATTCTTTGATATTGATACTTGGAGCAATTTTCATATAGATAAAGTGTTAGGGGATTGTATGTGTTTTTATCCCTTATCGAATTCTCTCTTCATTATTGTTGTTGTTAGATTACCCATTTAACTGGATTGTTATAGTTGTTTAATGGTTAAGGTTAGATAAGAAAGGGATACGTTTTAATTTGCAAATATAAAGGAGAGTTAGAATTTGTAATTCAAGATAAGGTAGTCAAGAATATTAATCAGATATGAATTTCAATGATCAATTAGTATTAAACTGTGGATTGTAAACCATCTAAATGTGTTCACTTTTATTATTTCTTTGGTCTTAATGGTGATAGTTATTAAGAATTCCAAGTGTTTGGAAAGGAAAAATGGTTGCTTTTGGGTTGGAGAAGGAGGTTGGAGAAGAAGAAAGAGTAGGAGCTCATGGAGGTTGGCCAAGGTAGTCGAGAGGCCTTGGTTATTCGAAAAGGGAAATGGGGAGAGTGAGAGTACAATGGAGGTTGTCATGGACTACTGATGACATCAAAGAAGTCATGATGGATCGTTGGCGATCGGGCCGCTCGTGGTAGTGTGTATGACATGAGTGTGGTGTATTACGGATATAAAATATCCTTAATCTCTGAGAAATGTATTTTATCTGGTGGATGCATGGGAGAGAGTGAGGGGGTTGGGGTGGAAGTAGGGTTAAAGGTTGTGGTTATGAAGAGTTGGTTACTTATAAGGCCAGGGGGAATTTGGTTTAAAGGTCGGAATTGATTGCAATGGAATGAGATTCGGAGTATCATGGAATAATGGATATTAACTCATTTAACGGAGTATCAAAATTTTTGTTTGGTTCGGAATATAGTTTGAAACTAGAAGCGAAAGTGGATATAGGATCCTAATGGGTTGGGGTGTAATTAGAATCCATCTAAGTTTCTAACTCTATTCGAAGACGTCCCAACCAAACACTCGTGATCAAATCCAATTTCATTCCATTACAACCCCAACCAAACCCGCCCTTGGTTTATTTTACAGAGAAAGTTTAACTAAATTAAAGGAACAAAAGAAGTGAGTATATCATGTTCAATACCTATGATTTTTCTGTAGAATTTCCAGCCTAGCCTTGAGCTTAGCATGCTCCAAAGTCCAGCTTACCTGTAATGGCATTATTCTAGTAAATTATCTGATAAACACACTATGTATTACAAATTATCATTATGAAGATATACTACTCCTTCGGGTAATTAATAACTGAATCGACTCAATTCCGCAATAATAATTCATACAACGATCTTAAGTGCGGCCTTAAATTACAAAATTGAAGTAAATGGCGTACATGGGAATCAGGATCAGGTGCAGTCAGCTGTCTCTCTGCATAGGAGTAACGTTCATATCGTTCTAGTATCTTCTCCATGCTGTTTTGAATAAAGCACACATTATATTATAACTGGGTAATCTTACCCTACAAAAAAAAGACTCATAACTTGTACAATAAAAGTGCAATGACTAGAATACTTTCCTTAATTAATGGTAGTAGAGGGTGGTTGTAGAGCTGATAATCGGGTTACCCAAGTCGATTATAGCTAGGGATGGCAATGGGTAGGATCTGGATAGGGTCCTATAGGATCCATATCCATATCCATATTAT
>JAYMSF010000307.1:0-17509 GCA_036897335.1 Silene vulgaris | reverse complement strand
AAGTAAAAAAAATGCACCTACTTACAAGTGAGAAAATAAGTAATGATTTTAAATAAGAAACCGTTTGGTCATATAAGCACATGATTATCCTGAAATGAGCAGGCTAGGACTGAAACAAACAGCCAAAAGCCAAATGAGCAGTCTTTGCAATCGTTCAAGTTACAAGTAATTTTGTACTTGGAACTATTTTGTATGCACAAGTATAGATAAATATTCTTGCTCTAGCAAAAGATATGTCGACAATAAATAAATTTATATTTTTCATGATGCTAGTCAAAGATAAGAATTCCCATAACAGTTTAATCACGACAGATAATCTTTGGTTCCATTTAATGTCAGCAGGATAAGACCTATTAGGGATTATTAGGGGCCTCGGGTGGGGATGAGACTAGAGAAAATGATTAAGGAAAACATCAAGCCCTTCAAGAAATTTGAAACGAGAAAGCAGCAAGCGTTACCAAATTTAAGATGAGCATCACAGTGATGAGGTAAAAGCTAATAAAGTACACGAGAGACCAGGATGTTCCTGTCAAATCCTTGTAACCCTGAAACAACAGCAACTCACTTTAAAGTTTAAACAATAGCATTACACAGCTTCAAGTATGCTATAGCTAGTAAAGTAAACATCAATGCAGTTCGATGGAATCAGTTATCCAAAATGTCAGATGATAGCATATTTCCACATACCACGCATCAGCTGCATAAGGAACCAACTACAGGCTTACGTCATCACTTCAAGACTACTTTTAGATAGTAATCTAGACTCCTTGTTTCCTTGGAAACAGCGGTGTTTAGGGTGTTCAGTCACGCATGCTTACTAGTTACCGCCTCCATACCAAATTTATTCTGCTAATTGACCTTGGTGGTCAACCAATGCAGATATTTGATCACTAATGCCTCCAAGTTTCTGGGCTTTTTGAGATGAGGGTAATGATTATGGGGAGTAATTAAGCTCAAAACAAGAAAAAAAAATACAGAAAAGTGGTGGTAGTGGAGGAATAAAATGAGCAAGGGAGAGTAAGTCTTCCATAAATAGGGGTAATAGTTACTTACCTCGCCACCATAAATAGGAGTAATAGTTACTTACCTCGCCACAGGGTAGTGCATTACTCCCAATTGTTTCCCATCCACAATCCCACTATTTCCTCTTTTTTCTTTGTTTTGAGATCTATTACCCCGGTAACAAGTACCCCCATACCAAGCAAGTCCTAGGTAGAGATCCAATGTAAAATTTCTCAAATGGGGAAAGCCCATTATAGGCTTCACAATATTATCTTATTGGTAGAAGAGATGGATATAAAGAATTAAAGATCAAGTAAAACTTCCTTTCACAACCGATGCGGGACAAAAAAAAAGAAGGAAAAAGGCTCTATGCCACCACCACTCCACCAGTAACTCTTGCATTACCAGAAGACATTACCTGCATCCAAGATTGCCAGTTCCCCATGACCAATAAATTGAATGTTGTGACCATGGCATTTGGATAGTCATTAAAGTTGAAGAGTAAATAACTACATTAGTCAAGAAAAACCCCCAAAAAAAAAAGAAGAAACATGCAAAAGATAGCAAAGAAAACATTGAAAGAGGGGAATGATGAAATGACAAGAAACTACCTAACAATGCAGAAATTCAAAATATTATCACCACCATACACCATTCAAAATAACAATGTAAAGGATACTCATTTTCTGCAAGATCATTTCCTTCCAACAAGGAATTTCCTGCATTAACAATGCCGCCAAAAAGCTGTAACAACAAAAAAATACAAAGAACTCAGTTGAGAACATAGCAAGCCTCACTTTTCACATCTTGTAACAGTTTCAACTAAACCAAGTTGTAACGTGAACCCAATAGAAAAAAGGGAACAATAATGTATCCCAAATTCCCAACTACTGAGGGTAAGGAAAACTGGAAAAGAATATTGTGCATAACGGATTCTGAGCATTTCCATCAAGTATACAGCCACATTAACAAAAGAAAATATCCCAACTTAAATCATAGAAGAACTGGTATTCAAGTGTATGCTGTTTCCAGTGACTAAATGAGGCGGTCATAGTTACTTTCAAAGTAACATTTAAAAGTAGCTTAATGCATGTTAAAGCATAGCAATTTGATCTGGGGCTCGGGGCCACGACACTTCATAACGACCGGAATATATAGGTTATGATTTTGAAGGTTAGTACAAGCGTATTTTGAGGTGGTCGATGCCATATGAAGGCGCAACAATACAGATAACAGCACAATCAAGACTCCACCAAAAATTAATACAATGCATAACATACCCATAAAGACTAGTAGAACAATAGGAAAAAAAATACATTCGAAGTTTTCCAATTAATTCAGACCACCTCCACAACCCCCGCTTCCCAAAGGAAAGAAAAGGGAAACGGCAGTACAAAAAAAACAAGGATGGACGAACCATAAGTTATGATATGATGATCTTGTTCTGGTGTTATGAAAAGATAGAAGTACAATAAGCTCTATGTTTATTGAGGTACCCAAAAATCTATCAAGTCTACTAGGGGAACTAGGATATTGAGACAACTTCAATCCTGAAAGCTTCACATTTTCACAGAGAACTTCATATCCCACTATCCTAGTAATCAAGTGAAAAGAATTCAACCTCCAAAAAAAAAATGATCATCAATATGAAAAGAGTACGGGATTGAGAAAACATTGCAGACCTGAACACCAAGGGAGCTATAAATACACATGACACAGAAAATAGTCCCCAGATACGGCATTAAGCTTGGAAGAAGGGTTAGGAAAGTTGCAACAAAAGCTCGATAACGTTTAACTCGCATCAACAATCTTATTAACCGAAGAACTCGTGCCAGGATAAGATAACGGATCCTGTTTACAAATATAGTAGAGATTATTAGCAAAAATTTAATTTTATTAGGCAATTTCAGATAGTTAACTATTCTCTAATATGTAAGAAAGGATCTTTTCTTCTTCAGCTGGAAGTAATTAAGATAAGTTTGTATGATTGGTATGACATGAAAGGGAATCAAGGATCAAAGAAACCATTTGACTAAAATAAGCAATGCCAGATCGTCAGTCTGTTGAATCTATGTGAGCACTCTAAAGATGTTATTCTTATTTGTCTTCCTCTAGGTTTTATACACCAATGTTTATCAACTAGAGACTACTAATGGTCATATTTTTTTAACATGAGGAAAAAAAATTCTTAGATAGAAAACCGATAATGTTTCAAGACTGCCTTGTTCCAACTCCATCATGTAGCAAGGAATAAAAGATCATGTTAGGTAAACTAAGCAAACCCAGAAACTAGTGTCCTTACCATTCACCATTCGAAAGAAAGGTCTGGCCGTCAGGTGAAACAAATGTTGCTGTTTCTCCAATAACTGGAACAATGTAAGAAAATAAAGTTAAACCTAAGCGATCACGTGGACATAACAATTAACAAACTAAATAAAAAGAATAATGAGTAAAGTCATCTAACTATCAAATTATACCTATAACACAAGTAATAATAAAATCAAAACGATTTTGACCATCTCTCCAGTAATTGAGAAATCCAGATGCATAAATCTTCAAACCCATTTCCAGCACATATAACCAACCTGTCATAATGGAAACACTGTTAAAGCCACATAACTCATTTGACCTTACAGACATATATATAGCAGATTAAAAGATATAAAGACTTCAAAGTAGAGCAGGCTAAAGTAATTTTGAGGGAGTAAAGTTATTCTCGAGAAGCATCAAATGACCAATTGAGATACATAACTCCAGTTAATTCAACAGCAATGGTTTTTGCAATAGAAGAGTACTCAAAGTTATATTCTTGTAATCTAATCTTTTTAACATGGGGTGGTATGGATGTTAATTTGTCATTGCAGGTGACCCTCGAGAATATGACTTTATGAGTCTGAATTCAACAAAAAAAAAATATAGTTTTCCGTTATATTACACTAAATTTTGGACACGACATGGGAGTTTGAAGTGTTAGGTTCAAATGCCCAAGTGTTGGATACGTGAAACATTGCCAAAGTAAAGTCTTAAAAGTAGCATAGGTTTTGCAACATAAATGGCTATAAAAGAAACTAGTAGTGAAACTTTTATCCTAATCAAAATAACTTTGGGAAGACTATGTTAGATTATCGTTCGACGATGCTCACTTTTAACATTTAGGTTTTAGCTTTTAGGATACAGTGGCGACTTTCAAAGGAATAGTTAAGTTGAAATTTTAAGAGCTTACCTTTGCTATTTTAAAGCTGACACAATAACTTTAAAAACTGGGATGGGTGAACCATAAATTATGATATAATTATCTTGCTCTGGCGTTATTGAAAGATAGAAGCAACATAAACACAATAAGAGAAGGTTAAAGTCTCACCAAAAACAAACTCTACGATTTGCCACACTTTTTGTGCTGAACTGTCTTCGATGTCAAGCTGCAGTTTCCACAATCGCCTTATAGTCAATGACACTCAATTTAAAGTGAACAAATAGAAACATCATAAGAACAATAGCACCGGTGGCAGATAAAGGTCAATTCATACCGCTGTCTCGATGATTACAGCTATTAGATTAATCACTAGGATAACTGCAACAATGTTTCCAAATTTTGGACTGCGAACGAAATCCTTCAAGTTTTTGGAGAAAGGAGAATTATATATCCCAGGACATGAGTCAAAGCAAGATGGCTGAAAAAGAAAGAATAAGAGTGTAGATGTAAATTAGCAGTAAGCTAAGAATATAAAGAAAGGATCGTAATTAGAGATGTCCTTCAACTTACACAATCTTCCTTCGAAAATTTAAGAGCAATAGCATGACAAAGATCAGCAAATTCTTCTGAATTAATCTGCCATATGAATGATGACAAAAGAACCATGTCATTAGATAGAAATTTTCGCGTCAAACATCACCCTCATAATTTTTCTAACAATGAGAAAAGTTCTCTGCTTATTACCCGAAAATCACCACTATCATCCAACTCTTCAAATATTAACTCAAAATCCTCACTTGACATCTGTGGTAATGTCCTGCAGATAGCACCATAGTTCATAATGATTATAGCATGGAAAGCTCAGTGCACCAATATCCAGATGAAATTCACAAATGCAGATAGTTTAAGAAGTTGCAAAAGGATTCCAATACAGCAACATTACACCAACAAAGGCTCTGATATACCACCGAGGTTTAAATGAGCTGATGTGTCCTTCAGCAGAAGTAACTTTTCACAAAACTCAAGGCAAAACAACGTTGAATTCTTTCCAATTACAGCACTCCCCCTCCCCCCACCCTTCCGTCGAGAAAAAACAAGCTCTTATCTTCAACATCAATGATTTTACTGAATCCATTCCAATTATATACAGTTATACTTGTCAAACACTTGAGGGGCGCTTATGGGGTGGGTGATTTCAGGTAACGTTAGAATACAGATCGGGGGTATTTCCCATATGGTGAATGCAGGTTAGGGTGAAGATATGGGTCCATTAACACCTTTTTAGGGCTTGTTTGGTTCATCCGGGAATTAATTTCATGTAGGGAGTTGTACTTCCCATAAACTTAATTCCTACATGTAAGTTCCCATGAAATACATGAAATTAGGTTATAATATGCAGTCAATATCGCCTCAACATGAGGTCGTGACTCATGGTGACTGGTGAGCGGTGAGCCGGTGACCTCCAAAATCATGATAACTCGGTCGTGTAACGGTGGCCGGATAGATATTTAAAACCATGTTGACTGATCTATAGAGCATATGATTTTGCATTAACAAAACTTCCACCATTTTAAAAGTGCCAAAGAGAAAGCAAGAAAGTTAATGCACGATGAAATTGGTCACCATCCCAGCAATCCAGCATATCAAAGCTGTATGACCACTGAAATTGAAGCCTTTACACAAGGGGATAAAAATGTCTATATGAAAGATGTTGGAATTTCACCTGTATTTGTTCAATTCTTCAAACAGCCGAAGACACTGAACTTTATCTAAATATTTACGGTTCTGTAAATTAAAACAAGGAAGTCAGAAACATAATGTAAAAGAAGGCATTTAAGGAAAAACAGAACATACTACATCCATCCATTTATATTGTTCGCATTCAACTTTGGTGGCCAATCGATGTCAACTATAACCATTATTACTCCAAATAAACCTAAAAATAGAATGGAAAATTCATCACGGCTAATTTATCAGAAAAAAAAATAAATTCAGATTGTCCTTTAAGTTGCAAGTCATGTAACTACTGTATATTGGGAAGAAATAACCACCTAAGTTGATGATACCGTTTGGTCAACTAAGTAAAATGGGGACAATAAATGTGATTCAAGGAGTACCTTATAACCAAATGATTTCAAACAGAACAGAGATTTGGGAAGTTTCATGAAGCAAAAAGCCTCAAACTTGTTATATATCTCAGAAATAGTCAAAGGTTTCACTTTACTAGCACCTACACTCTGCTTCAACCTGCTTACTAGCTCTTAAACATAATTCCTAGGGAGGGAAAAAGGTACATAGACTCAAAGAAGCTTTTACAAGCAAAGAATGAGAAAACCTCAGTTTCCAACTTACAGCTGTGTCTATCATATGAAAAGCCTTAACCAATATACGTCGCCTAGCACTGTCCATCCCAGTAACTTGTTTTGCAAGCTGCAACAGAAAGGGGAGTACTGAGTCAAAGTTCTCGCTGATACAAGATGGTGAAACATGGTATAAGTTTGGATTGAAAGCAGTAAATCTTCGAGCAAACAAGAATGTCAAATTTTGTGAAAAAAATATATATGCATCCCATTAGAAGAAAAAAGTTTGCAATTTTGCAAATACCTTTTCTGCCTCTCTCTTATGACATAAAAAGTCAAATACAAAAAGTATTGTTGAGCAGTCACCTATTCCAAATTAAAGATTAGAAAAATTTGAAAACTGAAAAGTGATTTTTCTTACAAGAAAATCGATAATGTGAAAAGTCCCCCTTTATATTAAAAAATAATTATTCTATCTGACTACCTATTAGTTGCATCCTGCATGTTCAGTTATTACATTGAAAGTCGTCATGTAACAATGTTAGTCTTTGTTAGTCTCTTAGAGACATGTTACAACAGTAAAATTAACATTAACAAGGTTCAACTGTTCAAGTAGTTTAATGTCATTACTTTATAAAGTGAAAGGGGAACAGTTCATTTAAAAGGAAACCACCTGTACACATATACGTTTCCATATCAACATTCCAACAATCCAACTTGAGTCACAAATACATAATGTATCAATGGGGAGAACATAGACGAGAAGAAAATGAATTACACCTCACTTTTGAAGCTGTCATATACAACGGCAAGAACCAAGTTGGTGATGAAGTAGACCCCCAGTAAAATGTACAAAACAAAGAACAGAGAATACCATCGTGAAACCCTGGATTACAAACCAACAAAATTTCAGAGAGACAATGGCATATACAGGAATAAATCCAGAAGCAAGGATAAAAATTCATTTCATAATTCACATGAATTCAGCTAATGTCTTAAAAATTGCGAGCAAATTAAGTTCTACATGTCACTGCCTCTTCTTAACTGTCTTCTAGAAAAAGCGGGGGTGCAACTCGAGCCACTGTGAACTTCCACAGAGCAGCAAGTGAATATCATTGTTTACTGAATTTTTTTTCCCTTATCAATTTGTGTAGGTAACATGGGATTGATTAATTAATACACATTGCGATCATAGTCCGAGTTACTATAATTATTTTATTCGTTTACCAAGTTTTGCATAGAAGATTTCGAATAGCTGTGTTTACAGTTTACTGAATTTTCTTTCCCTTGTCAATTTGCGTAGGTAACATATACTCCTAGAAGGAAACTTTAAAATAATATGGAAACACTAACTGATACTCTGAAGATATAGACATTGTGAGAGTCATCACTTATCAGTAGCTTACTTGTATGCAGGAATCCAAACATCTGGATTGTTTGATGTTGTAAATAGCACAAACATCTGATACAATGTAACCCCATAGGACGTAAAAACTTCTTCGCCCTGCTTGGTGTCTTCAAACATGACATAAGCAATCCAACTTGAGAACAAGAGAAACAGAAGCATGAGTGCCTGCATCAAATCATATCAAGCTTTCATAATAACTTTGTAAATCAACAGGTGATGAACCCAAATAAACTTAAATGAGATAGAACGGACTGAGACAAACAACATCAAACTCAGACTAAGTTACCCATAAATGTGATTTTAATGCATAGCCTACAACACTACTCCACTGCTTCAAGGGCTCTTGCAAATGGCATGGAAGGTTGAATTTAAGCAGCCTTACCCCATGTTAACAACACAGAGAGACTGTTTCCAAATGACCTACTCCGTATATGATAAAAATTGCATTGGGAACTATATTGAATGTCAACTATATTACCATAAAAAGAAACGCAGGAAGTTAGCGAGTCAGATTGATTTATTCCATTATCATCCAAGACCAGCAATCCGTGAGTCTTTGACTCCATTGGAAATGGAAACAAATAGATTAACTATATTCACGTGATATTATACAGGATCAGAACACCTAGATAAACAAGAAGTTGAAAAACATGCAGAAAGAAATTATCTGTAAGAAAATTGCTAATGAATCACTAACCACGACATTGAGATATGTAGGAAGCATCCCGACCAGGACAACAACACTTCTGCTAAGTTCCCTACAAGCAGAAAAGTAATAAAAGGGGCCAGAAAACATTAGAATAGTAAATCACAAGTCTTGAGTATAGAACAATAGAATCTCTAAAACATCTTCAGGAACAACTGAACAAGAACCGTGTGATATAACTATGGGAGGTCTCATATAGCAAAACACTTCTTCTCATCACACCCACTACCACCTATCAAATATTGCTGAACAAGCAGAGGACAAACAAACAAAAAGATATCACCTCCATCCCATTTCATATTGTCTCTTATGACTTTGGTAGTCAACTTGACCTCTATTTTCTGACAAGTACACAATACTCACAACTTTTTTTTAAAATATTAGTAAGAAAATAGTTGTTTTGATAGATCGAATGTGATAAATTTAACATTGTACCTTTTCATATATTTAGAGAGGTAAGTCATCAAAGTTGATCATCAAAGTCAAAAGGAAGACAATATAAATGGAATGTACTAGTTGCCTTAAAGACAGAAAATAATTATCAGAGAGTACAACCTCTCTACCCCAAGATCATCATAGCTTCATTCAAATATTGCCTTGAATGTAATATAGGGAGATAGAGAAAAAAAAACACCTCATGTAAAAAGCAAAATAATAACACAACCTGCCTAGCTTTTTGTTCATTCTGGTGGATGTCAAAATGGATTGAATCACAAAAAAAAAAAAGCTTCTTCGAACAATTAATGCTTAGAGAAGTATCAAATGCAAAATACTAAATTGAACATCCACACATATTTAAAATAATAAGCATTGTTGTGCACCACAGGGCCCAAGCTCCTCTCATCTTCAAACCAATTCTGAACAAGCCACCCCTTTTAAATGTATACATTTATACATAAACACAGGCACACTTGTGTACAACTCCAGAAGCAATCCAGCATTATTTTTATCTGGCTATTTATTACCCAAAAAAGACAAGGGCAAGGGCATAGATACTGAATTCTAATTTAAAGTTATATGTTTACAGTTTATGTAAATCTAGAACTGCACGCACCCAAACAATCAAATGACAGAGAAAAGACAACTGCTGAATCAAAGTCATACCTGATATAGAGAATGAAAAAGACCACCCTTATATATGGAGCAATCCTGAAAGGGAGATAATTAAGGGCCACAGGCGAGAGATAGAGGACATTAACTAAGATATCAGCTGTGAGAAGCAGTAGAAGAGCAACCTGAAAAAAAGAAAACAAATAACAGTACTTTCTTAGTTCATGAAAATGTATAACAAATTAACACAAAAATGTAATGTACGACAGATGATATTCATATGGTCAAGCATTACTAGAAACTAATTCGGGACAATGATCAGTTTTGAGAAGTGATGAGTTCAGGAATGTGAATAGTAAAGGAGAGATTCTCACTCTAGTTTTAGCTATCCAGTGAGCCTTCCTCAACTTAAATTTAAAAAGACTCGGCCAACAAATTGAAAGACATTTAACTTTTACAATCATTCTAAGGTAAGAATCATCCAAATCCGTGTAGATAGTATTAGCTTCTCTGGAATTCTTATGTTATAGGAATCCGATTTGTTAGAATAGCAACTAAACACATGAATCTATCGTTTCAATATAGAATATAATCATATATACTTCCTTCACTTCCAAGCAAATAACACTTGCAAGGTTTTATGGAGAGTTGGAGACCATTACCATTCACATTAAAAGAAAGAGTAATTTGTGTTGCATTCACTATTGCAAACAATGGGCAATTATAAGCAGCTTATTTGCTTTGTCCGAAAGGAGTACCGATGTACAAGATGTCTTATCACTATTTCAGCGTAAACATTTACAGTATATTTCTAACAATCATGCTGTCATCTCACTCGAAGAAAATGTCGGTATATAACAAAACCAGTAAACATGACTCGTGAGGCAATCAGTCAGCTTAATAAAGACAAAGAGCAAACCACATACCTTAAATATATTAATTGATTTCTTCCAGTAAATGTGAGCACCCTCAAAACAAATTGGAAACAAAGTGTGTACCACAAGTAACACTAAGGTTACAACCTGCAAAGATCAAAGAAGTACACATCAAACTAAGGAGGAGAGAAAAAGGAACCAGAGTTTGATATCTCTTTGTCTCACACCCATCTTAGCCAAAAATGAAAACATTTAACATGAAGCCTACCACTATATTCAGGCCAAGCAGAACGACAAGGGTGTGCACAACCAAATAATATAAGCAGACAGTTTTGCTTAATTCTATAATTAAAAAAATTGCTAAAGAAATTAGTCTACTGTGTTATACATAAGTCTCTTCATACTCCAATTGTGTCAAGCGAGCAGTGGCGGATGCAGGCCAAGCAGAACGACAAGGGGTCCTCTTTTCGACTATTTTTTTTTTTTTTTTAAATTTCGAAAGTTTCATTTCACAAAAGCGAATTTTCTATTGTAAAATAGCTATGTTTCGAATTTATAGTATAATGAGTACCCACGAGCATACCATCGCTAAGACGATAACACTTACATTAGTGTATTTATAATTTACGTACTCCCTCCATCCATTTTTATTCTTCCCAATTGACATTTTTATGGTTAAATGACCTTGATTAAAAAAAAAATCACACATAAAATTTAAATATTAGATTTGTCAGCAAACAATCTTTCATAAAATATATTTTTCAACGATTAAAAATAAAATTTATAAATACATGAAAAATTCAGTCAAAATAGCATGTTGAAGACCACATAAAGTTAAATGGGACGAACAAGAATAAGACGATCTTACACGTGAGACGAGTTCTATATAAAACAATTCATTTATTGCTATTAGCGAATGAAATTTTTTTTTTTTTATACAAGTATATTGTGTTACAAATTACGATATGAGACTATCTCACATTATAATTATTGTCTCGCAAAATATCATTCGTGACGGGCTTTTTTCGTCACAAATTGATGAGACAGTCCAAATGTAACCATTTCTAGTGTGACCAGCATTTGATAATTAACATTTAAGACCGTCATAAATAATTATGACCGTCACAAGAGAGTAACACGGTTATTGCATTATTCATATTTTTAACGTTGTAATTGGTATATCTCATCAAAGTAGACTAATATTATTGAGAGCATCACACATAGAGGGGCATAATGGGGAGAGCAAGTTACTTATTTCCTTTTTCCCCTTTATGTCTCTCACTCATTTAGTGAAAGACGGTCTCTCAGGAGACTTACTGTATATCATATTGTCATGGGGTATAGATTAGGCTCACGTTTTAAAATTACTAGTCACTTGGTAATTCATAATCAAATAGTATTACAATGGTAGTTTTTATATATAAAATCTTCTAAAGCAAGGGCAAGTGGCAGTGTTCTTGTTTGACTGGTGTTCCACTAGCATTTTTAGGGTGTCCTACTGTCTTCTACTCCAATTTGCATAACTTCCTGCAAAAATTTTCCCAAAGTTTGTGGTGTCCTTGGACACCCCATACCTATACATGCATCCGCCACTGCAAGCGAGCCTTCCTTTTCTCTATTACAGGACTAGTGTTAGATTGGTGAAGGTCGGGTATGGATTCCCGATCTGTATCATTGAGCTTCTTGTCAAACACGGTTATGGCTCAAGAGAAGATTCGGGAGTAATATAAAAGCGATAAGAATGTAAAATTGTGAGGGGTGGGTAAGATCAAAGAATAAATAAAAAAAGGTTAATGAAAATGCTATGGATCTACTTGAGATTGGAAAATATATGGCATCAAAGATGGAGTTCGCTTTCATTGGAATTTCTTCTTTGTTGTATCTTTCCAAGTGTTTTCATACTACTATTTCTCTTGGTTTTTCTTAACACTGGACTGTTTTTTTTTTTTTTTCTTTTGATAAGTGCACTGAATTTTTTTCTTTTGTTTAGATCCCTTTCTAAATTTCTTTTAAAAGGTTCTCCACATTTTTATGCATTGGTCTCCTTTGTCATCTTACTTCTCCAGTTTCACTTTATTACATTTTCTCATTGTTTTGCTTCATATTGACGGTTTCAACTGTCAAACAATGATTCGTGTTAGACGACCACAAAAAAATTTGGACGAAAGCTTTTGCATTGTTCTGCTTCTGTTTCATGCTGTTGTTGTGATGCATGTTCATAGTTAGATGTATGACTAAATCACTTTACAGAAACAGACAACTGTGGAAAGGCACAAGGAAACAAAATGTAACACGTAATGGACAAGATTTAATAGTAAGGAAAATAAGATCGGTCATATTTCGTACCTCGAATATAAGAGACTCAGCACCAGTTAAGTACGGTAGCTGACCAAGGAAGTAGTAGTCCCTATCGTTACAAGAATGCTGATTACCCTTGGAACACCATAGAGGTTTCTGTAGACATTTCGGAAATACATACTTAAAAGTCGGTCATAAAACAGTTTGAAAATTACTATAAATTGACCATAGTAGTCAACGTTTCAGATAGGAAGTTGTGAAGAACAGTAGACATGGCATAGGAGAGGATAAGCTAATGACCTCGAGAAAATTTAAGACTATAAGAGCAAAATAGTTGAGTGTCCAGAGAAAATCAAAGCGAGTGTAAGTGAAATACAACTTCGCTGAATGTTCAAAGCTTGACTGGTCAAGAATTTCCTCAGGGAGACCAATACCGTCCTCGGCCTGCAAAATGCACCATTCCACTTACATTTTACACCAATTTAGTCAGAAATCACAAGTACATCTCAATACTTTAACAAGAAATAGATCGAAAGACAAATTCAAAATGCCCAAAGTTTACGTACGCCCTCACTGCAACTGGTAGTTATTAGTGAGAATTCTTGTAAATGATTTTCATGTAGAACTCTAGAAATAAAAAGCGAACTATTGCAGTCAGGAATGGTAAACTTGTTACAGTTGACTCACAGGCAACCTCTCAAGCTTCTAATAGATGAAGGAAACAGTACCAAAATGAGTGTACCATAATGTAAAGCCTCCAAAAGAAGTCTCGATAACACACCCTTTAATTTCATGCAAAATATCCAAACTCCAAATTTGCAAGAAACCCATTTTTCCGACCAAGAAACAGTACATTGTCGGTTTATTTAATGGCTAGGGAAATATTGCTCTAACCGGGGCTCCAATGGCTTCTATGAAAATTGAAAACCGGACTTATCACTTATGTTAGACCATTTTAAGGGTGTAATGGATGTAATACTTAAGACTACCAAGCTCATCATGTTGTGAATTGATACAATCCTTGACAAATAATTACTCGGTACCTAAATAGATACTCGAAATAACTATTCTGTAGCTCTTATGAAGGATATAAGCAGGCACCATAGTATGGTTTTATCATGTGTAGATATTATTATCCTGCAATTCTACAAAACATTTCATCCTTGATCTTGACAGCATAAAATGTGAGATTAAGTATACTTTTTCCTAATTAATTCTTGTTATTTGATCTCAAAGTAGTACTAACTCTGTCCCGGTCATTTATTGTCCTTTTTCCATATTGGGGTGTATCGGTCAATTGTTGTCCTTTCTATTTTAAGAATGAACCTGACGAGCAATTTGATACTTCACACTCAATTTATTCCACTTGTCATTTAGTAATTGCCCTCTCCCAAATTGACGGGGACGGAGGGAGTATAATTTAATACCCCACATCCCAAATTCTGAATGTATGCGATGATGGAGCCAAAGATTCATTACTCGCTAGTCGACAGTGGCTATGTTGGGGAACCCGTGACGAGAAATTCAATACTTTTAATAATTAACCAAATCCAAACATAAATTGAGGAACTAAAAGTAACAAAATCAGAAACAATTCCATAAAAAAACAAATAAAAACAGAAAAAGGTAATAAAAATGAATAGAATACCAGATCAACAAGGGCAGCAGCACGTTGATAAGAGGAGCCGGTAGTGAGGGCTTTGGAGCGGGTTAAGGTCGGGTTATGTCCATTAGAACGACTGGGTTCACCCAACAATGGCTCCATTTTCAGCTCTGAATTAGTACACAGTACTTGGGAATAAGGGTGTTTTGGTTGAAAAAATGGAAATGATAAAATTGGTGAATGTAGAATACAGTTGGAGTTTATAACTGAATGTAGATCATTCTTTAAAATTATTAATTGGATTTATTTATTTTGGATTGATAACGACATGCCATATAATGGGATAACGGAATTTAATTTCTAAGCAAGTAGGAGGAGTATATGCTGGAATAGTGTGACCAGTAGATTGTGTAGATTCAAGAATGGATCAAGATTTGAAGATGATCATGTTACATTGCTTGCTAGATTGCTACGCTTTTTGGCCGTATCTCCATTACTTTTCTATCGTTATTTTCCATTTCTTCTAATACAACAATATAAAATTATTATTATTTTTACACCTCAGCATAACAGTTAACCGTTAGATTGTCCCGAAACAAAATATGAACCCTAAAAAAGGATTTGTTTTGTTAAAAATGGGTTTGCATTTTGCAATCAATCAAATAACAAAACAGAAAATTTACGTGCTACTTCAGACTATGCCATTTTGCACGTGGTACCTAATTTTTAAAATTTGTGCACGATATCCTTGATCATAAATTGGAATTGACTAATTTATTTTTTTCCAAATTGATTACCGGCCTTTCGGGATCTATAAATTAATAAAACAAAAATAATAGTTCGAAAATTTAAGTTCAAAGATATACTCCGTAGTTAATTTGAGAGTACCATAGAAATTTTCCGATAACAAAACTACGCTCCTTAGGATAATAATGCCTTAATACTAATTACATACAAATCTTTGAGATCTCTCTTCTAAAACCTCTAATTCCACCCTACCATGACCGTCCCACCAATATAATTATATAAACCTTTCCTCTTTAAAACTCGCCACATGGAGTAAATCTTAAGATGACATTCCTCCTATTTATTAATCTCTCCTTGTGAATGAAATAGCATAATGTCCCGTTTTTTTATACTTAATTTCAGCTCATTTCAGTTCAATTCACTTCATTTCTTTGCAGATTAACTCTTATTTCAGTTCAATCCTTAATTTCACTGAACTAAACTTAGGAGATTAACTATTCTAAACTGGATTTGTAGAAGTTGACTCTTACTTCTCGGGACCGAATTCATCAGAAGAGAAATTATGTTGGCATATCTTGTCATTTGTGTGTTCAAATCGAATCCTATATTGTTAAATCTCTTAACCATCTTTTCAGAGGTTGTTGTATGACTTTTAGTTTCTTCTCCTCGTGCGTGGGATTTGTTTCGATTATGATCTTCTATTCAGATTCGTTTCACTTAAGGAAGTGTTAACACTTTTCAACTTGTGATGAAAAATGTATGTGTTCAATTTTATAAGCTATAACAGTATGTCATTAAATAATCATATTTCATCGTTCAACTGGCGATATTTTCCCGTTTTAAATTGTGACGAAAAGTATACATCTTTAATGATGAGAATTGGTGTTAGACGAAATTGCATTCATGTGTGGATTGACACGGGCTAAACACGGATGATACGGACATGAAACAGAGAGATGGAGGTGTCGGTATATAATAAGTTGGTGAAGGAATTAATCAGCAGAATCAGACAGACAGACAAGTGGTACGGTTATTGACTAACTGACACCAATCAATTACGATTTTTAGAATTAATAAGGCCATTTAATGGTTAAGCTAATGCGCGTGCGGCACGTTGCTCCTCTGATCCAATCTTGATTTACAACTCATTTTTTTCCTATTTTCTTTATTCACACTTGCGTAAACTGGCTTCAGATTTAATCATAAATTCTCGTTTAAGGCGGATATATTTAAACGGGATCACACACACATAAGATACAAGCAGAATGCATTTAAGATTAACAAAAGGCTTGTTCTGTCCAATGTCCATGCATGTGTAGTTTATTTAACCCGTTTTATACTTAAGACAAATATATCCGTTTTAAACAAAACTGACTGTCGTGAAATATAATTTGCCCTTCCTCTTTGCAAACCAAATGTTTTTTCTATGGCATATGAATGCTCCACGTCCTATACTTGTTTAGTTATTAATTTAATTTAATAATGATAGAATACCGCTTACACATACCGATCCCTATTTCTCAATTTTCAATTACTGTCAGATCGTGCATTGTTCCTCCTAAACAAGCATTTTATAAGATAATGATGTATCACATTATGTACGTAACTACGTACCCCTACCCAATGAAAATATTAGAACTAACTAATCATATTACAATATCCATACTTAATAAAACAAAATCTTACATTGAATCAAAGTTAAGCTTTTTATTATTTGGAATGTAGGATACTTTTATACACCCGATATACTTTAAAATGTACCGTTCTATAATAAGGAAGTCAACAATATCCTCATTCTATTTATGTTTTGATTGAATAAAATACAAAATCATTATTTAGGTGAAGGAGATACCGGGAATATGATTTGATTTTGATATAATAAGTTGGAGGAAGTCAAACATTATATGAACACTTGTTAAAACATAACTCAAGTCTCACGTGGGATAGATTCAACGATTAGATCAAAATTACACAAATACAAAATCTCATTGAGAGACACATTTTTGAAATAGGTTACGGCAATAGCCTACTAGGAGCAAGAATGCGATGGAGGCTGTCCAGGAGTATCGTGTTAAAATAGGGGAAAATTTAGATCGATTAAATTAAGCAAGATTGACTTAAATATTTTTGAGATTCGGTACAAAGATGGCAGCAAAGTAAGAGCATGGCAACGGACGCCAAGGGTTGTGCATACCGTGGTGGGTAGAGCTGGCAAGTCTGACCCGACCCGAACCCGAGCAAATCCGACCCGTTTGAACCCGAAAATATTGCAACCCGAAACCGATCCGACCCGACCCGATGACGACCCGTAACCCGACATGACCCGA
>JAYMSF010000306.1:0-17530 GCA_036897335.1 Silene vulgaris | reverse complement strand
ACCAAAAGCAATCCATTATTTAACTACTAACTATTCTTCCCTCTCTCCTATCAAATAACCCCACCTTTGTCCTTTATAATTTTATATTCATGTTTCTTAAGTATTGTGCCCAAATGAAATAGGGCAATTATAGTGAATAGGAGGGAGTAGTAAATATGAAGAATGTTCTTATTGCTTTTGAGGAGTTTTATGGAATTCTGATCTGTCCTGTTCTCTTCGCTCGGCTACAGTACATTACATTGATGTTGATGTAGCTGAAGGTGGGCGTGTTTGGCGACTTACTGGATTTTATGGGTGGCCAGCAGTGCATGATCGACATTTATCGTGGCGTCAATTACGGTTGCTTGCAGAGGAAGATGATACGCCGCCGTGGCTGTGTTTGGGTGATTTTAATGAGATTTTGTATTCTATAGAGATGAAGGGTGGCTCGAGGCCGCCGTGGCAGATGAATAATTTTCGAGATGCAGTGGATGAGTGTGGGTTGCGAGATTTGGCGTTTGAAGGCTACGAGTTTACTTTTGATAATGGGCAGGAGGGTGATGCAAATAGGCAGAGTCGGCTGGATCGTGCTATGGCTACGGTAAGTTGGTTTGATCTATTTCCTTATGCTAAGCTCTGTCATCTTAATAGGGAAAGCTCAGACCATGCACCCATTTTAGTGGTACTTGATAAACGGGCTGATAGAGAAATGAGAGGGGGTAAACGCTTCCGGTTCGAGCACATTTGGGTGGGAGAGGATGGGTGTGAAGCGGCGGTTCGCGATGCGTGGGGAGGCGATACTGGCGATATCCTTGAAACACTAACTAGGTGTGCTACGAAATTGAAAGAGTGGAAGGGTGTGAGTATTGGGAAAATAGTTCGAGATATTACTAAGAAGCGAAAACGGCTCAAGGTTCTAAATGAAGGCGCTCGTTCATCTGAGAATGTCCGGGAGCGTCGTAGGTTAGTAAAGGACATTGCTCACTTACTTCTTCAAGAAGAAAAGTTTTGGAGACAACGGTCTCGTGTGCTTTGGCTGAAGAATGGGGATCGTAATACTACTTTTTTCCATCGAAAAGCAGGGCAAAGAAAACAGAAAAACTATATCCCGAAATTAGTGGATGATCAGGGACGGGTATTTGAGACGCCTCATGGGCTAAGAGGCTGTGCTGTTGCATATTTTGAGCGGCTGTTCACGACGAGTAATCCGGCAATTCCCGCGAATATTTTTACTGGTGTTGAGGGACGGGTCACGGAGGAGATGAATGCGGTGCTAAGAACTGAGTATACAACGGAAGAGATAATTACCGCGCTTGATCAAATGCACCCTATGAAAGCACCTGGGTTAGATGGGATGAATGGGCTGTTTTTTCAAACGTATTGGCATATCGTTGGTCCTTCAGTGTGTCGTATGGTGAAAAGTGTCTTAAACGGTGGCGCAATTCCAGAAGGGCTGAATAAGACCAACATAGTGTTGATACCAAAAAAGAAGGCTCCGGATAAGATGGTGGATTTCAGACCGATTAGCCTCTGTAATGTTGTGTATAAATTAATCTCGAAAGTGTTGGCAAATCGATTGAAGACCTTTCTCAGCGATATTGTTTCAGAGAATCAGAGTGCATTTACGCCAGGTAGGCTTATTACTGACAATGTTCTTATTGCTTTTGAGTTATTCCATTATATGAAGAATGCTAGAAGTAGTGGGGGTCATATGGCTCTCAAGCTTGATATGGCTAAGGCTTATGATAGAGTGGAATGGGACTTTCTAGAGAGAGTTATGTGGAGTATGGGGTTGGATAAGGTGTGGGTTGGACGGGTCATGGAGTGCGTCCGTTCTGTCTCTTATACTGTAACAATTAATGGTAAATTGTCGGAGGAGTTTGTTCCAAGTAGGGGTTTGCGTCAAGGAGATCCTCTATCCCCCTATTTGTTTATTCTTTGTGCTGAAGTATTATCGTCTTTATTGCGAAGAGCTGTTGAGAGAGGAACGATCCATGGGATTCGAGTGGCGCCTCAAGCACCGGTGGTGTCCCATTTATTGTTTGCAGATGACAGTATTATTTTTACAAAGGCTAATGGTGCGGAAGCATTGCGTGTGGGCGAGATTTTGAAGGAGTATGAGAATGCGTCAGGCCAGTTGGTAAGTAAGGAGAAAACCACGGTTTCATTCAGTAAAGGTACGTCAGGGTTGCGGCGCAGTCAGGTGCTGAATATTCTTAATGTGGCTGTTGTGGACGAGCAGGAGAAATACCTTGGTCTTCCAACAGTTGTGGGTAGATCTAAAAAGAGCATCACTAAAGTGGTTCGAGACAAATTAGGTAGGAAATTGCAGGGTTGGCGGGGTTTGCTGCTCAGTAAAGCGGGTAAGGAGGTTCTAATAAAGGCTGTAGGCCAATCAATTCTGACTTACGCGATGAGCATTTTTAAGCTTCCTGCTAATTTTTGTGATGATTTACGATCTCTTGTGTCTCAATTTTGGTGGGGTGCGGAGAATGGTAGGAGGAAGATTCCGTGGGTGGCATGGAGGAAGATGTGTAGGCCGAAGTGTCGAGGAGGAATGGGATTTCGAGATTTCCAAAGATTTAACGAGGCTCTTCTTGGAAAGCAGGCATGGAGGCTACTAACAGTGCCAAATAGCCTGATGTGTAGGGTCTTGAGAGGGAAGTACTTCCCGGATAGGAGTTTTATGGAGGCTACGCTGGGTGTGAATCCGAGCTATACATGGAGAAGTATATTGGAGAGTCGTGAGGTGCTACGGCTAGGAACAAGGCGGCGGATAGGGAACGGGATGGATACCAGTGTATGGTCGGATCCTTGGATTCCGAGGACGCAGACCAAGCGTGTCATTTCGCCGCGAGGGGATGCTCGGCTGGATATGAAGGTAGCGGACTTGATGATGGCGGATGGAGGTGGGTGGAATAGGGACTTAGTGGAAGAGCTTTTTCTCCCGTTTGAGAAAGATCGAGTTTTAAATATTCGGCTGTGTGAGACGAATGTCAGTGATGAATGGTGCTGGGATGGGGAGAAGGATGGCAATTACTCTGTTAAGTCAGCATATCGCTTGCTTACAGGTGATGGAATTGAGGATACAGGGCAGTCACTTTTGGATGCAGAGACATGGTTATGGAGGTGTATATGGAAGGTTGATGTGATACCTCGTATTAAGGTCTTCTTTTGGCAGCTCTGTAATGGAGCAATTGCTACGAGAGGTAATTTAGCAACCCGTATGGAATTGACGGATTCTTTTTGCCCGCGATGTCATGATTGTGTGGAGACTTGTCTTCATGTAGTTAGAGATTGTGGGTGGGTAGGGGGGGTATGGGATGGATTGGGGTGTGAGGTACATATGATGGCAAGGGAGATGAATTTGAAGGAATGGATAGAAGAGGTGTTGCGGGCTCTTGATCACCATGAGAGAGTAATATTTATGACAGGATGTTGGGCGATATGGGAAAGGCGAAACAAAGCAATTTTTGAGGATGGTGAGTGGCGGTCAGATTGGGTTATTAGGAGGGCACGAGAATTGATAGCTGAGATGGAGGGGGATGGTGATGTAAGGGAAAGGATGGGTGGTGGACGATTGGTGTTGGGAGATCCCAGGGTTGGTGAGGGTGATATGGTGGGACGTGGTGAGGTTGATCAGGAGGGGTGGAGGTGTCCTGGTGTGGGTGTGGTGAAGATTAATGTTGACGCGGGTTTATTAAAGGATGTAGGTGTGGGGTGGGGGTTAATTTGTCGTGGGGAGGATGGGATGGCGAAATGGGCATGTGCGGTTCAAGCGGAGCAGCAGTGGGAGCCCGAATTTGCGGAAGCCATGGCGGTACTACATGGACTTAAAGAGGCAAGACGAGCTGGGAATCGGAAGATTATTATTGAAAGCGATTGTCAAGTGGTTATTAATGCCGTTAAAGCCAGAAAGCAGGATAGAAGTGATATTTCTTTAGTTTATGAGGATATTTTCAATGCTTGTATTTGGTTTGATTCTGTTTCCTTTAGTTTTGTTCGTAGAAAGTTAAATAGGGTAGCTCATAGATTAGCGCATTTTATTCCTTGGGAACCAGGACGCCGTGCTTGGAGCGTGAATGTTCCGATTGACATTGTTTCTTTGATTGTGGCCGATTTGCATAATGATTAGATAACCCCTTGGGGTTTTATTCAAAAAAAAAAAAAAAGAATATACGTAGGAGTATGCACTAAGAAGAGTCCTACGTTAATTTGATCTTAACAATTTCTATCTTGTATGGAGTAGAATGTAACGTATTTATATGTTCCTTGTCTTTCAGACTTTCAGTAGTATAACGTATTTATACAAAGTCTTCTAAAATTTTTATCTTTTCCTATTTTTATTTAGAAAACCTTATTATATTTTTCAACCAATCATATCGCTCGAAAAAAGCTCCCTTTAATAATATAGATAGTTCATATCGCTCGAAAAAAGCTTCCTTTAATAATATAGATAGATATTGATTTCGAGGTCAATTATTATCAAGTTATTTAGGGATATAATTTAACTATAAACGTACGGGTCGGTTGTATCGAGTAGAGTCATTTTGAGCTATGGGAAGTTTGTGTAATTGTGTTCTCTTTTAGGGTGTCGGACTGTTGGATCAGATACAATCGGATTATTCGAATCGGTTCAGTTTTGCGTTGCGGATTATTTAAAAGTCCTTGACGGAGCTTCCAATTAAACCATACTTTAAAGTCGCTACTCAAGTCCTACCCCTGCTACAACTTCAACCATCTCCGGCACAACTTCCAACAATGGCCGCCGTAACTTCCGCCGCAGCCGCCGTAACAACTGCCGCGAAACTCGACAACTTCGCATTTGCGACTCCTCTCTGCCGTCGATTCCTCCGTTTTTCTTCTCCTTCTCTTCGTCGTTCTCAGTTTACACCGTTAAACTCCTCCTATCATTCTTCTGGTAATTAACTTTTAATCTGTAATCATTACTTTTATTGTTATTAATATAATTGTAGGATTTCTGTATGTTCTTAAGCAGTGATACGAATTTAGTAGTGGAAAATCTTGTTTTTGCTGGATAATTTGATTGTAGGAGTTTCGAGTTGTGATTATTTTTGTTCGGATTGATTTATAGGTGTATATTTGTTTGATTTTTATCACAAATTGTCGCGAAATTTTGTTAAATTTGAGTTACTTGCATGAATTGTCATTTGATTTTTCATATTGATTAGTAGATGCATGTTTTGTTTAATTTGTATCCCAATTTATCGCGAAAAGGTGTTAATTTTGAGTTACTTGCAAATCTCGTGAAATTTTACAGTTTGATTATCATTAACTTGGAGGAATTTCCATTTTATTTCCCTAAGTTTTGGGTTAATTCACTTTGATGCCTCCCAAGTTTCGGCTGATTCTGTGTTGGTGACTTAAGATTTGAACTATTTTGTGTAATTTTACAGGCATTAAAGCTCAGATTGCAACTGCTGAACCAGCTATTGTTGGTGCTCAACAAAATGTCGAATCCCCAGTTGTAATTGTCACAGGAGCTTCTAGGGGTATTGGGAGAGCAGTTGCTTTAGCATTGGGGAAGGCTGGTTGTAAGGTTTGTGTTTAATAATGATCTGTCTTTTGTACCTTTGGTTCCGGCTCTGGTTCGACCCCAGTAATATGCTAATTCCGTGATCCTTCTTTGGGCGGTTTTATTTTTCATTATCTAAATCTGTCTGACTGTATTATTTTTTTCAAGGAGAAAAAAATACAAACTAATTTATTGCAGTATCCCCAATTCTGACCTAGGCAACTACGTGCACCTAGCTATTTTTTCCCCTAATAGCGCTGATTGTAGAGAAAAATAATGTAGTTATTTTTAGTTTAGTCTAGCATTTCTCTTAACTCTGACCTTGATAACTACCAATACCTAGCTATGTTCTACGTAAGGAGGCGGCTACTAATCTCACCTGGTGCAAATGTACTTTATCTTAGTTCTAGCTTCCGAAGAGGCTAATTTTAAGTCCCCATGAATAGATTACTTATTCTGTGCTTACCTTACCAGATGAACAAGAAGGGTTAGACAAACACAATCTGCATATAATGAAATGAGTACAAAAAATTTGATTATTGCTTCTACATCTCTTGTTTGGTCTTGAAACATGAACACTGCACAAGTCTTTTGCATCAAGTTCGCTACAATATTGAACTGTCGGTATGGATGCAGGTCCTGGTAAATTATGCAAGGTCGTCGAAGGAGGCTGAAGAAGTATCAAAACAGGTTACTTCCTTATCTTTGTATTTTTAGTAAACATATTTAGTCAATACCAATGTTTTTTCTGATATTGGTTATGCAGGTGTTCTTAGATACTAAGAATCTCTTGTTTTTGTCTTAAATCACTGGTCCAGTTCTTTTTTAATCCTATTTTTCGAATGTAAAAGGTTTGGCCGTCCTATTATTCCGGCATGTCTTTGTGCTGAATCACGAAGGAATGCCTTACTCTCTCTTTGCAGTTCTTACTTCCGAGTCATTGACATCCTGTTTGGAAGGGTAGAATAGTTGTTTAATTATAAACAAATTCCATCCTCTTCTCAATATTCTGAAACTTACAAAGTGACTACTGTCATATTTAGTATTTATGTTACTTTGTCAAACAAAAGCTCATTGCGGAGTTCTGTTTGTAAATTTAGCAGTTTTCCGTATAACCTTTCACGACTTGATTTTAAGTGCAGACGTCGATTTTTAAATCCAGTTCTGAACTGTTAAAAGTTTAATTCGTTCTTTTTGACAAGCTGAAAAGTAACAAATTTGTAAACACATTTCTATTTTTATGCCAAACTAATGAAATACTTGCAGCAAGTCAGTAACGCCACATAACTATATGTTACCTTTGGCATTAGTTTTAGTTTTGTAGAGAGCTACTCTTGCTCATTGAAATACACGTTTCACTTGGAGCTTATATCTCCTTAAATTATATGTTATCAGCATTTATACTGCTCACTGTAGCTTGTAGCTGAGTCATCTGTGATAATTTAAGCGATGAATCATTTCGTTGATATTAAACTAGCCGAGGCATATGAGATTTTAAGACCCAAATTTTTTTTAGTAGTCTAGTGATTTGATATTTTTTGGAATATTTTGACAGATTGAGTCATTTGGTGGAAAAGCTCTTACATTTGGGGGTGATGTATCGAAAGAAGAGGATGTAGAATCAATGATGAAAACTGTGAGCTTTTTTCCCCTGGCAATCTGGTTTCAGTTACCAGAGAGGTTTTTTTTAGCGATATCGAAGATGGTTTTATGAGGCTTATCTGTTATCTCTGTGCAGGCAGTGGATGCATGGGGAACTGTTGATATATTAGTGAATAATGCAGGTTCGAGCCGTTGTCTCTGGATCTCTGATCATTACATCTAATCTTTTTTTCTCTTGAACAGTATACATCAAGCTCCACGCTTAACTAGAGAGTACTTTTTTCTCCACAATCCTTGTTCCTTTTTAATTAGGTATTACACGGGATGGCTTGTTGATGAGGATGAAAAAATCCCAATGGCAAGACGTCATTGACTTGAATCTCACTGGGGTGTTTCTTTGCACACAGGTTAGTGCAATTTGTGATCTGTAAATTTCACTGTTTGTTTAGGTTGCTTTTGATGTTCAAGAATATTTATTTTGTTTCAGGCTGCTGCGAAAATAATGATGAAGAAGAAAAAGGTACTTGTTATTTTCTTGCTATGTTCATGACGGAGTAGTATACTGAATTAATGGGTGAATCCAATATTGCATTTAGTTGCCGCAGTTTCAAAAGTGAGGACCATTACTTCGTGAAGATAGCTATGTTGATTAAAATCATTAGAAGTTTGATTGCCACAATTTATTGATGCAGGGACGAATTATTAACATTGCATCAGTGGTTGGCTTAGTTGGCAATGCTGGCCAAGCCAATTATAGTGCTGCAAAAGCTGGTGTTATTGGTTTCACAAAATCTGTTGCACGGGAGTATGCCAGCAGGAGTATTAATGCAAGTAGTTTGGATCCTTCTATTCATTTTAACCATCAAATTGATTTTTGTTGGAAAATTTTTGCATCAAGTGAGGTTAGTCTTCCATGCATCTAACAGCGGTAAACCTGAGCAGGTTAATGCGATTGCCCCTGGGTTTATTGCATCTGACATGACAGCCAAACTTGGTGAAGATCTTGAGAAAAAAATTCTAGCCAGCATTCCTCTTGGTGAGTGAAGATCACTGCACATCTCTGTAAAGTTTAAACACTAATCGCATTATGACTGCATATAATTCGTTTCAAATAGCCACATTCTCTGGGGGGCTGGATGAAGGCGATGTGTGTTGGACCACAAATTCATGTACTAGATTGTTTCATATGGGACTAAACACATTATTTGTATAATTAATTGAGAAATATGAAGCATTAGTGAATTTTTATGTTAATCTCACATTAGAACAGTCTCATACAACTATACAAGACTTGGACTACTGGAGTACTGGGAGATTTAGGAGACTGGCATTAAGACGAGCTCACATTTGGGTTGGTCTCACATTAAGACAGTCTCACACAAGAGTGGGTTTCCTCGACTTTTAGGAGACTAGCAGCAAATAGGGGTTTTATGCAGAGATTTATAGTCGCTAACAGTGTACGGTAAACATTTACAGGACGATATGGTCAACCAGAGGAAGTTGCCGGACTAGTAGAATTTTTGGCACTAAACCCTGCGGCCGGTTATATGACTGGACAGGTAACATGCTGATTCATTTTTTGGCACTTCACTTTTGCCGAACCACAAATATTGATGGTTTTTCCTGAGTGCAGGTTTTAACAATTGACGGGGGTATGGTCATGTAAGTGTGTCAGTCACAAGGTTTGGTCTTCTTCCAATGAGATGCCACAATGTTCGGCTGTGAACACATAGATGTGCTGGTTATAGAGATTGTTTGAGGATTTAACCGAGATTGAAAACTTGGCTGCCTTTTCTATTACATCCGCAAGTATACTTTACTAGACTCGATGGAGACATAGTGTTGAGAAGTTGTGCAATGACTACTTTTTACTGCGAAGTGTAAACTAAGGCTCTTGCAGCTCTGGTTGGATTTTTTTGGTGTAACAAAAATATCTTTTTGGTATTTTCTTTTCCTTTTCTTTTTTTGCGAACCAAACCATTCTTCTAGATCTTATGTACGAAGTATACGATAATACAATGTTACTGATGCTTAATATTTCTTTCATGCCTTGGTACATTTGTGTGATTTTACTTTATTAGTAAATCAGACATTACTGTGTAGATGTCGGCCTAACTTAGTTGGTGTAGTCACCAACAGGCTGATACTTGCATCCTACATCTGCAATCGGCTGACATCAAAACCGTCTTCGCGACTTCCTTTACTAATAAAGCATATACCTGAGTCTCCAGATTCCAACATTTGTCGGAGTTTCAACTGTGAATAAATTTTGAACGGAGCAATGACGGCTTGATTTAAAGTATTGTTGACTGTTCCAAACAACACTATGGTTCATGAAGTAATTCTTCCGTCCTCCGGGAGGATGATACTCCTCACACACAAAGACATTATAATATTCATTTGATGGATGGTCTTTGTGTGAGGAGTACCGTCCTCCGGGAGGACGGTAGAAATTTTGATGGTTCATGTTTGCACTCGTGTAAAAGATCAAATTTTTTGGCGTTGGGAACGGAAATCAAAGCAATTTCATGCATGTATTTCATCTTTTTTCGGCTAGTAGAAAATTTGGAACTTCTTTCTTTTCTCAAAGATTCACCCAACTGAGAAACGGCTCTCAAACTTCGTCAATACATCAACACCAGAGCCTTAATCTCGAATATCATCAATAACACAAAATGTTATTACCAAGCTCGTACAAAAAACCTATACCTTTTAAGTCAAACATTTGATAATACCGTCTTCTAGTTACTCGACAATGGATTCCTTCTCCTAATCTACTGATTTTCTATACAAAAATGAAAAAAAATGGTTTTTTTAGCAAACTAATCTTCAAACATGCCTTCATCCGAAATGCTAGATGATTCGGTTCCATTCACATGAGGTTGGGCACCATATTCAATACTGGTGTCACTAAGAATGCTGATGTCAAACTCGTCATCACTATCACTATCCTCATCTTCATTATCCTTTCGGGTTTCCACTTCATCTACCTTGTTCTGCACATTGTTTTTCGCATTGGCTTTCCTTTCCTTCATTTGCTCCATCACTTCTTCATATGACATGTCATACCAAACATGGCCCTTACCCACAATAGATTTGTTGTGTGCATCTGTCAACCGTTCTTGCTTACTCTTTTCCGAGTTCTTGGGTTCTCCCCAATAGTCATAACGGTATAAGGGGTTTGAAGGATCATATTGACCCTTACCAAGAATAGCCGGATCAACATATCTTCCAGGTTCTTGCAATGGTAGTCCAAGAGCTTGGCGACTGAAATCGAAGATGCAAGCGTTAGCTGAAACCAACACTTAGTAGACAGATCAGAGTGGTCATAACATTTGATATTACTTTGGTTAGTTCATAGACTTGGCAAAAACTGATCCGACTCGAACCTCAAATTAACAATTTGAAGCAGACCCGAAACCAAAAATGAACCCACCCAAACTGACTGGTTAATTTGAAAGAAAAACCTTAAAAGCCACGACCAGGAAATGACCCAATGGATAACCCTGATGTGGCCTGAACCCCAACTGACCCGTACCCGAAATGACCCGAATCCCTCTTGATGACCTGCTAGGACTAGAGGTACGAGGTAGCCCCTGACTCACTGAAATAAATAGTGGATTTAACGAGTATGAAGTACCAGCTAATGTCTCGTAGCAAGGCTTCTCTTTCCTCAAATGATCTACGCCAGTGGATTAAATCATACTCGTCCATTTCTATGTTTCTTCTTAGTTTGTCAACTTTGTACTCTTCTCCCCGTTCTTCTGCTTCCTTCTCAAGTCTGTTATGGTGCTGTAGTATAAGCAAAAAACATGGAGACTTGGCTCAGGTTTATGCAACTGAAAGTCTAATGTCCTAAATGATTTCGGTAAAAACTAGATCATTAAATAAGCCATGGGAGGTAGATATTAACTCAAAGAGATGCAAGTATTTAACCTGACGCTCAGCGAAAGCAGCCTCCAGGTCAAGCTCTTTCACACTTGTTTTCTGCCACCCAAATTAGTTCATTAGTACTACTGACATGCATAAACGGTACCTAGAGTTAAAATAGTCCTATGTAAATAGTATGCAGACTAACCAGAATCAATTTTGGTAACAATGATTTTTGGTAATAGACTTTGGTGTATTCTACGCTGTGTTGCTCGTCAAACTCTTCAGTATCAGTCAGTTCTGACAAATTCTTGCCTTTATAATTATCAGGATTTGCCTCGATATCATCCACAATCATTTGCTCAGAGACATGGAGTTGCCACAGCTTCATATATGCCAAGAACATTTAATAAAGACAGAAGGTTAATATGATGCATAATAATAGAAGGTAGCCGAAAGCCTGAAACTAACGTTTCTACAAAAGCCAGTCGTTCAGAGTAGGGAAAACATGTTTAAAGAGGAAGACAGGCGGGAAAATAAGTATCCGAACTTAGTGGTGTGCTCCTTTGTGTAACATATAGTGTACGCATAGTTCAGAGATCCATTTTTATGTATGTTAAATAGAGACTCAGACCCATACATGTTAGCTAGTGATTAGTATCAGTACAATGACACAGCCTCAACTTTGAGTTACCGTATTCACTCAACTCCCAGCGAATGGATCCAAGCGTAATATTTTAGGTTCGGATACAATCCATATATTCCAAAATTAAGAGCATATATCATATCAGATGTGGCATATTCATATTGAATTAGGCAACCTGACTGTAATATAAGCATAACTGGATGACCATGCATTTGTACTAATTTAGCGGAATGGAAAGTAGTAACGCGGGGTAGTCACAGAGATTAGATTACCTTGTCAACATATGGGTGGTCAGACTTCAAAGGCTCCTCTTCAATTTTGATGCCTGGATCCTTCCTCGGAAGAGGTGGTCTTCTACAGTCCAGCTGAGAATATAGAAGATATTGTGGTAAGGAACTAAAGAAGTTTTCTCAATCGATCCTTAAACTACGAAATCAAGGACTGAGAACTTGACCAAAGTTAACCGAAACAACGATTCCTTTACAAATGACCAATGTGGAAAAGAAAACAATATCTACAGATCTGATTTCAAAACGAATGATGGAAAAGCCATTTCCGATTTTTCTGTAGGGTCATGACTAAAACGAAACAGCCTGAAGCACCAAGATAATGTCGTAACTTAATCCATGCTATTCAAGTTATCAGTCAGCTGGTGAATTAAAGGGAGAACCAAATCTAGTCAAATATTCAAAAATAGGTCGACAAATTAGCATGTTTCGAGTTATTAATCAACATCCCTAACTCTTACAGATTAGCATGGTAAAAGCAACCAATAAAGGCAAAAAAAAAAAAAAATACTCTTAGGTAATAGAAGTTCCGAAACGCTAGCTTTATAGCAAATGAAGTTTTCAAAAAGTAGTGTGTTTCTACCATTACAACTACTTCTTTTGTTTTTTTTCCCCAGATGCCATAGAAAATCTTCAGCTCTAATACATAGTCTTTGAGAGCCATTAAGAAATCTTGCCTAACGATGTCACTGAATAGTCTTCGAGAGCTTGAATCTCGATGCAAATATTAAGCATTACCAGGTGCAGAGGGAGCATATTATACAAAATCTCCGAAATGTTTATACTTACACGTAGTTCTTCAGGATTAGTGTCCTCGTCACGGTGAAGTATCGGAGGATAATCAAACCTATTGAAACTGCAATCAAGGAGATCAATGGTTTGAGTTAAGGGGCAAAATCGAAGCATCAGATCCTCTAATGAAAGTAGCATCAATGAGCAATTAAGTTACAAGCACCAGGGAGATTAACTTCAGAAGAGGAAAGACAGTCAGTCACTGTCATGGAACTACTTACATGAGATGATCTATATTAGGGTCGACAAAACGTAATTCAAGGGGAAACCGAAACCGATAAGGATCTCTCTTCGCCTGAATAAATAGCAAGCTGTTAGTTACATCCCTATTGATCAGAATGCATAAGATCTGTCTTAGCATGAAACTGGCAAATGTAATTATTCTGTAGTTCTGTACACTGACTTCATGTTCAAAATCAGAAAACCTAATGACTTCAGATAGTTTATGCAAACGGTTTCTGTTCTCGTTTCCTAACTGCTTTTTCATGTCGTTGAACTCAATCCCAAAGGTACTACTCCCTCCACCTTACAAACACTGCTAACATTTGACTTTTAATGGTCAAACTTGTTCATCTGTGTCTACATTTTAGGTTACCTTACCTAACCGAGCATGATCAAAATAAATTACTGATTACCAACAAGATAAAAAAAGTCAAATACTCAAATATCGTCATTCTTGTTGGGACAGAGGTGGCCCTTTTAACGTTATCCACAGAATTTTATCACCAAAACTCGAACATAAACAGAGAGCGTCCAGATTTATTGGGTGAAGTTACTCACCAAAACCTCAACAAGAACGTGCATGCCAACTTGTATATACTGACGGATCCAGTACCAATCATTGCCTTTTATAGGAACCCACCTAAAATGATTAAACACACATTAAGTGAACAGGAAAAGCGGTCATGGTAATCATGTATGCAACCAATGTATATTGTAGACATAGGTAGCCAAATTCAGTTATTCAGACATTAAAAAAAAAAGACAGTTGAACAGTAGTGTACATCTCTCATTTTAAAATTTGTTTGGCTAATTTATCAACCAAAAAGGCGTTACATAGAGCACGGATGTCTCAATTGCTGTACAAACATTGAAGACTAAACCCAATATGTAACTGTAACTGGGAAATAAAAAGATGATTGACTCCTCTTGTACAATCAGAAGCTGAATCTCACAGAAAACTCTCTTGTTTTTGTCTGAAATCTGAATTGTCAATAATAAAAATGACAGAATGCCGTCATATAGTTTGTCAAGAAAAAAAGATGCCGTTATATAGGTAGTGCATAACCAAAAGGAGACATGATGACCGATCATGAACTTTAGCAAAACTCCGGGGGATTATATTATGGTGTATTTAAATTCTTCCTCCACCTGTTTTGGAAAAAGATAGCAACATGCATAGACATGATCAAAAGACCAAAAGCATAACAAATTACCCTTCATGTACTCCTCCAATGTCAATAAACGCCCCTTGATATAGGTGAAGAGTAGTCACTTTACCGACACAGATCTGCATATTTATAAACACCGAGTCATTTTGGGAATATACAAAAATTCATACCTATTAGCCTTCAAAAATTTTCATACATAAGGAACAACATAAAATGAATTGCATCGACTCATCTTATAAATTGTGAACATATAAACGCAATCACAATTCACGATTCACTCATTCACCATCAGGATCATCGTCAGAGAAGAGCAGAAGACCACAAAATACTACTAACATATGACTTCACTCATTAACCCAGCTATTATTTTCCATGTGAAGACCAAACAACAGAGAATACTGACATAAGACTTGACAGTGTGACTGCAGCCCAAACTGGCCGTATAGAGGAGATAATTATAGCGATAATTACTGGTAAGGCCTAGAAAACAGTTCAATGATGGAAAAGTAGAGAGAAGCTTACTTGTCCTGGATAATAGAATGGCAGCTCATACTACAAGTAAGAGTCAGAGTATTAGTAAGGGACTTTGAATAATTGAATGCTGAAAATCGAAAAACAAATTAGTTAGGTATAAAGCGCACACCATTCCCTCCTTATAATCGTTGCCTCTTTTCCGTCTACCAGGATGATAATCTTGATCATGCTGCATACAAGATTTAAAATTCCAAAACTTCAGCATATATATGAGCTTAAAGGGCTTATTACCAATAACGGAAAAGGAAGGCGTCGCTAATCCTCAGATCCTTAAGTAAGAAGATGGAGTCCAGCATACAACCAGGACAAAGTAATGTACAACCAAGATCCAATATCTGTACATAAGACTTTCAGACCTAAACAAACAAAGATATGGTCTGGTATACTCCGTATCAAATAGCAAAACTTTTGGAAATTTGAAAACTGAAATCACCAAATAACATCTACATGAAAAGATAAATAATGCCAACCTCGTAAGATTCTTCGTCCAATCTATCTTTATTATGCTCAACCCATTCCTGATACTGCTTCAGAAACGTCCTATATCTATCCAAGCTCATTCCCTCTTTTTCTTTACATGCCCCTTCCAACTCGTTAATATCAACCCTCTCAGACATCATCTTATGCCCTTCCCGTATGAACTCGAGCTCCTTCCTATCGACCTCCCATCCACGAGGTGGCCAATCACGAGGTGCCACATGTCGAACAACCAAAGGGCCATCCCAAGTTGTCTCCAAGGGTTCCAATATCTCCCCTTGAATGTCAAATTGCTTGGCATCCCACTCATCCTCAGTCAACCCCATTTCTTCCCTCTTCTTCTTCCTGCTCAAAGGCAAGAAAATTCCGAAGATTATTAGACCAAAATCAATCAGATCCCTCCAAACAATTACTACATTTAAACCTTCAAAGAAACAATCATTTCTCCTAATATACCTCCTAACTAAATACGTATTTGCGTATGGACCCACAGCGGCCAATGAATATCATGTGCACAACATCTAAAGAGCTTAACTTGCATAATATCATTATTTATAATACTTCTACCATAATCAAAGATGCAAATGCTACTTATACTACATATATATAATCCTTTATCCTAATACCTTCATGCATATGAAGTTGCAAAAGCCAATGAATGCATCATTATTCATTCACATAACCTACCTAAGTACTTATCTAGCATACACATTAGTAGCTAACATGTTTAATTTCACTACTTCAATTGCATACTCCTTCCATACCAGTTATATTGCCCCCCTTTCGCGATCAGCTAAAATCCTTACATCCTAACAATATATAAAAGCTACAACCTTTCTCAAATAACAATAGTTAATTTGATAAATCAAACGCGACCATTTTAACATTAGAGACAATTATACTTTTAACTTCTAAGCTACATAACCTATGTCAGCTACCTCAACTGATAAAATCACCTAAAACCCGAGTTGTGAAACAATTACTACATTAGAGACAATTACACCTTTTAACTTCTAAGCTACAGATATCCATCCCAACATAGTAGCATTGTAACATAATCGATGTCAGCTAGCTCAACTGATAAAGTCACATAAAACCCGAGTTTTAAAACAATTGCTACATTAGTGACAATTATACCTTTTAACTTCTAAGCTACACATATCAATCCTAACATAGTACACTGTAAGATAACCGCTGTGAGCTAGCTTAACTGATAAAGTCAATTAAAACCCGAGTTTTAAAACAACTACCACCTTAATTTCTAAGCTACACATATCCATTCTAAAAACAGTAGCATTGCAATAAAGCCGATGCCAGCTAGCTTAACTGATAAAGTAACATAAAACCCGAGTTTAAAAACAAAACCTGTAACTGGGTTTAAGCATCTTAAAAGCCTCAATAGCTTCAGGAGTCTTCAAGGGAACTTCTTCACCTTCATTAAGAGAATATCTAGCAAATTGGGCTTCAGGAGACAAAATCTCTTCCCAAGGAGCCCAACCACGTTCAACCCAGTTCCGCTTTCGGGCTTCGTCTTCCGTATCATTGTCTTTCGGAGCATATTGCTCTAAGAATGTCTCATCTACCGGGAATTCATCCGATGCTAAAGCTTTTGGGACAGATAACTTGGGTTTCAATCCGGGTTTGGGTTTGAATTCGGGTTTGGGTTGGGATTGGAAGTTGGGTTTGAGAAGGAGGTTTTTTGGGAGGAGAGATAGTGAGAGGAATTGTGAGGTTATTTGGAGAACTTGCATTTTTTGGGTGAACAACAATGGTGGAGGACTGGTGGAGTTATGGAGTTGAGTTTTAGTGTGGGGGTTTAAGATAAAGTTTGGTTTTAACAGTTTTATAGTTTTAAAATTATCCGACTCAAATCCGAACTAAATTGAAAGGTAGTGATGTGTTTTTCCGAGTCTCATTGGGTTAAAACTTAAATGTAGTTATGTAGGCCTTGTAGGGTAATAATAATGTCGAAGAGAAAACGTATTTGGTTGAGTACACAAGTGTTATTTTAATTAGTAAACTTCTTCATAAGTTGATATTGAGTAACATAGTACATTTTCGAGTGACAGTATGACCACCCTAAATGGAGAGCTCTTTACAAATTTACAAGTAGTTTTGTAGATTGACTCTTGTTGTGGAAGAGTCAAGACTCAAGAGACGATGATTTATAATGTATTTTTAGGAATTTACAAATTTTTAACTTGTTAGTCGACTTAGATAAAATTATGTGTTGGACTTAACTCATATGTACATAAGTTAATATTTAATCAATAATCATTTGTCAATAAAATAGTACAAATATTTGTTTGGTTTAATTTAGGTTCAAATGGATAAAAGATTTTGGATAATTTGTAAAACACCACCTTTAAAAAACACTTTTTGCGAAACACTACCTTTAAAAAAACTATTTGTAAAA
>JAYMSF010000305.1:0-17539 GCA_036897335.1 Silene vulgaris | reverse complement strand
GTTCACATCCGCAAGGATATTATAGGTTGATTTACCTTATTTAAAAAAAAAAAAAAAAAAATACTCAACTCGTCTGAACCTTATGCCAGATATACCCGTTCTAACTAAAAATTTGTCAAAAAATAAAAAGAAACAATAAAGATTAGTCTTAAATTAATCATCCACCCTCTCAACACACTCCTCATTAATTTCCCCTCATCAAATCTCTTCCCCTCTTTTCATCACTCTCCCCCCACCACTTCACCCACCTCAACCCAACTCCTCCTTCCCCTCCTTCTCCATTCCCTCCTCCTCCTTCTCCAACAACAAAAAAAAACTATGTATAAAAATCAACTACAAGAACTAGCACAAAGGAGTTGCTTTAATCTCCCATCCTACACGTGCATTCGCGAAGGTCCCGATCACGCGCCGCGGTTTAAAG
The DNA here is from genome assembly GCA_036897335.1 of Silene vulgaris. Classification (NCBI taxonomy): domain Eukaryota; kingdom Viridiplantae; phylum Streptophyta; class Magnoliopsida; order Caryophyllales; family Caryophyllaceae; genus Silene; species Silene vulgaris. The sequence continues at coordinate 17,118 of JAYMSF010000305.1, read as the reverse complement.
CTATTGTTCACTTTAGCGGCGAAAATTTCGAGTCCCCGAATTATTGTTCTACTCTCCGTCAAGCTGAACATTCCGCCGCTGAAGTCGCGCTCGTTTCTCTTTCTTCTCGCGGCCCAACTCATTCCCTCGCGTCTCGTATTCTCGTCCGTCTTCTCTCTCTCTCTCTTTATTTTTTATTTTTCTATTTGTTTGTTAGTTGTTACCGCCGGTTAACCCGATCAGCTAGCCCCATTTAATTTTTCATGACGGTCACAAGCTTGTGACCTCTTACAACCCCGTTCCTTTATAATATTATTTAAATTGGGTGGGAGTTGTTACAAGTTTGTGACCGTCACAAATAAGAATTTAATTATGCTTAGTTATTTAGGAGTTAGGACATACGGAGTATTAATTATAACTTTTTATTCCCAAAGTCCCGATCATTTGTTTACCTTTGATTAAAATACCTATTTGGCTATTCCAAAGAATATAAAAGTAAACAAATGATTGAGACGGAGGGAGTATTAGTTCGATTAGCTCTATTTGATCTTTTTGTCGACACTGAAACACTCAAATTGGCCTCTAATTGGTTGAAATGGAGGGAATACTAAAATCATTGGCGAAGTCGATAGTTAGCAGAATGTTATAACATAATGTGCACTTATAAAGTGCATTTTTTGAAGTAATTTCAGCTTGTTTCGAGGAATTTATGTCCTTTTGAAGTAAATAGCGTTGGTAAGGTATGCTTGATTTCGCCGGTTTTTCGTGCTGTGAAATGAAAATCATACTGTAAGGTAGAATGTTTGAATTCATAGAATGTTGGTTTTAAAATGTAGAAGTGTATTGAATCAGGAGGAAATATTAAATTCTGTAAGTAGCAGGAGAATTTTTGAACTATAAATTGGGTATATGAGTATATCCAATTATTTATTGATGGTATTAAATAAATTGGAAATTTTAGTAATGCATTTAAGGAGATTATTTATTGATGTTATTGAAGAACAACTGTATTTATAGTTCAGATTATTAAGTACATGTATTACGATGCGAGACTAACCCGTTAACCTTATAATCAAACAACAAGGAATACATAAGACGCTCACCGTCTGATTGAAGGGTTTGATAGTCAAATTACTTACTCATGGATTAATGTGTATTGATTAGTGAATGTGTTTGGTACACCATAAATTTGAATTTATAAGTAATTTAGGTTGTTAGACCGGACATATAGTATACGAGAAATGGATGCATCAGTGGCGGTTGCCTAAGTAATTTAGGTTGTGAGATCAGACCGTCTCATAGAGACTTGCTGGTTGTTAGAATGTTTAATATTCGAGTTACTTACTGATGGATTAATGTGTACTGAATGTGTTAGGTATGACCTAAATTTGAATATGTAAAGTAATTTAGGTTGTAAGTCCAGGCGTATACGAGTAGTGGATGCATCATAGGCAGCTGTCTCAATAACTTAGGTTGTGAGACCAGACTGTCTCGTGTAGGCTCCTCGTTTGTTTGAACGTTTAATATTCGAGTTACTTACTGATGTATTAATGTGTATTGAATGTGTTTGGTACGCCATGCATTTGGTTATATAAGTAATTTAGGTTGTAAGACCAGGCATATACGAGCAGCGGATGCATCACATGCAGTTACCTCAGGAATTTAGGTTGTGAGACCAGACCGTCTCATAGAGACTCACTGTTTGTTTGAATGTTTAATATTCGAGTTACTTACTGATGGATTAATGTGTATTGAATGTGTTTGGTGCGCCATAAATTTAAGTATATAAGTAATTTAGGTTTCAAGTCGAGGCGTATACGAGCAGTGGATGCATCACAGGCTGTTGCCTCAGGAATTGAGGTTGTGAGACCAGTCCGTCTTGTAGAGACTCGCCTTTTTTTGAATGTTTAATAGTTGAGTAACTTACTGAAGGATTGATGTGTAGTGAGTGTGTTTTGTATGATATATTTGAGTTTAATGCACTTGATAGAGAGAAATGAGGGAATATATTTTTCAAATTGAGTGTGTTGATCCCACACTTGCTATCTATTCTTGGTTTTTTTATGAACGATAATATTATATAATATGGAGAAAATCTTATTGAATTTGCCAACATAGCTTAGTTATTCGAGCCATGTGCTCGTATTTCCTTTCACCATTCAGACTCCTAACTGTGATTCGAATCGGTTTTCTAAGGGTTAAGGCTTCTCTTTTTTTTTATAGTTGTGGCAGTAGCTTGCAATCTTGCATGATCATGCAGGTTGAATTTATAACCCAAGAAGCGGAAGTATTGAATGATGGTTTGTTGAGAGCATTTGTTATTTATTAGCTGAACTTAAATGGAGAAATATAGCTTAAGTTTGTCATGCTGATGAATTTAGTGAGCGCGATATTGTCCTGTGTGGTCCTTATGTAGCCACTAATTGCTCATTTGATAATCCCTTCCATAACTGGTGTACCCTCTACCCAATTTTTGTGCTTCAAACTTAATGGGCGATGTTGATCTCAATGTACTTGAACACATTAAGTGGCTTATGTCAATAAACATTCTTCAGTGAAACAAGTGAATATTTGCCGTGTGTAGTTGAAAGAATAACTAACTGCTCCACATGATGTATTGCTGTACATAAGCTGGTAACTTCCCAGAATCTTGTCAAAAGAATACCGTGATGGTTTTCATTAGTATTCTTGTAATATGGTAGTATTATACTCCATATATGGTTTGCAGTCATGATACAGAACTGGTCGTTACAGTGCATCCTAAACTCGGTGGTTGTGTAATATCTGTGACCATTACCGCCTCAAAATGTGGTTGTAGTAACACTAAAAATATATAGGGAGTGGTCGTGATTGGAGTGTGGTGGCCTAATCCCAGTCTTTGTTGTAGTTCTATTAACTAATGATACATAATTAGATTTTATGAAACACCCTCTGAAGAATGTATATTATATGCGCATTATCATGGGAAAACCTCGCACATTAGATTGGAATATTTGTTGGATTGTTTAAAGAGAAAAGACCTATCCATCTTTATGTACTACTGAGATTGGTTTTTTATCAAGTGTGGTTGGTAGTATAAATGAGGCTAACTCCGGTATCAAATTTGTGGTCTCAACCCAAGATTGTGCACTGTAGTTGTGTACACGGGCACTTGAAACATTACTTATTTAGATACGTGAGTTTCTGTTTTTATTTGCTCTTCAAGCATTAAATTTAAGATACATAATTTCTGCTATGGAATCCATGCTTTCAGCAAATCTTTCTGTTTATAGTCCAAAGAAACATGCTTGTTTTAAGATAAAGAACTAATGATCTAACTATAAAAAGTAGATAATCTAGGACATTCAATGTGAATTGCAGTTTGTAGGTTGTGTATTTATATGTAAACACAGAATTGTCCCAAATGCTTGCTAGATTTTTGAATAATAAAATCTCGTAAATCTGTACATTCCTCTTCTGCGAGCAGCGAGTTGCTTTAAAATATCGTGTCCATTTTAATGCTGGTTGAAGCTTTGTTTTTGTAACGATGATTTTATTGCTGTTCAGGATGAGACTGGAGTTTACAAAAACCTGCTACAAGAGATATCACAAAGAGTCGGAGCTCCATTGCCACACTACATCACTTTCAGGTCTGGAGTAGGACACCATCCAGTCTTTACCGGTAAAGTAGAACTGGCTGGGATCACATTTACGGGTGAACCCGCTAAAAATAAAAAACAAGCGGAGAAGAATGCAGCCATGGCAGCATGGCATTCTCTAAAACATTGTATGCCCTTCTTTGAGCTCCATTTTCATTCTGCATGATACACTTCTTTGATTTTGTTAGTTATAGTGTCGGTTATATGTCCTCGCCATTCTGCCCTACCACTTAAAGGTAAAGAAACATGGAAACGTAATTCTTGTGTTGATCATGATGCATCATTTTGGTTATATATAGACATAGTACTCTTTCGCCACCACGAAACTTCCAAGAGTATCTTTCACAAAATTAAGGGACAGTAATAATTTGCAAATGTAAATGTAAGTTAATGAAAGATGCATGATCCCAAAGAATAACAACAATTTGTCTAATTTGGCCAATCTTTCTTGTCCCAGTTCTGCCACAATTTGTCTACTTTTTTTCTAGATTTATTTTCTTTCGAGCTAGCTGGTAAAATTTTTACAATCCTGCATTCATGATACTCTCTGTGTTTATTAGCTATACGAGTATGTACACTACTACCTGTGTTACTTGGGTTCCATTAGGTAATGGTCATAGACGTAAACTTGCCACACAAAGTGGGCATCTATGTTGCTCAAATTCTTCGGTTTTTGTCACTTTATGTGCTGAACACTCGAAGTCCACACTTGGCAATTCGGTTACACTTCATTTAAGAACAATTTTTTTTTTCCTTGAAAAGTAGCCAAGTCAAGCACAATTCTTCAAGCTATGAATGGATTTCTAAAAGTAATCGGAGTTTTAACAGTTAACATCATTTCCATTTTGGCTCATTTGTCTCGTCAATTTGCGAATATTTGTTTTTAAATCTGTTTTTGTGCAAGTACAGTAAGTGGGATAGGGACATTTACAAATTACAATGGCTAGGTTAGAATGTAATGATTGTGGTGTTCACCCGTCACATTGGTACAGCTAGAAAAATAAATTAAGACAAATCGGTCTTTAACAAAGAAAGTTTACCCAAATAAAAAACTGAAGCAAATGAGTAAGATGAACTAAAAATGAATACGTAAACAATGATTAGGATGGAGGAGTAGCTAATGAACACAAGTGTTGTTTGAAATACCACTTTAAGTTGGTATGAAGTTTTGATGTTTTTTTTTACTGTATAAACAGTGGCGCAGCAAACAACAGGCTTATCTTCAGAGCAGGAGAACTCAGATGAGCTGGAGCAGGTTAGTGTAGCACGGGCATTGTTGCGTTACCGATTAAGGGAGAGAATGACAAGCTCGTCGTCTACTCCACAACCTTTCCCACATACCTTTCCTGTACAAAGCCCAAGACCACCGAGCCCGCAACGCAGTGTGAAGCCCACCTCTAAAATTCTACCTCTTATCTTCCCGAAGAAGACACCGCCCCAGCCACTCCCATCACCATTCCTAGTAACTGATAATGTGATCTCAGAGCCTCGAGGAATCCGACCGCAGAGATTACTTGGAGTCGGGGCACCTCCGTACATACCAATCCGGCATCCTCGGCCAGCGTGCTACAGTATTGCACCTCCAGTAACTATAAGGAATGCCATGTTTTGTTGCTCGTCCCCACCTGTCCGAATTGCTCCACCAGTATCTATCAGGCAAAGTGTTCCTTTGTGCTCTGCCCTACCAGTTTCAAAGGCTCCACAGCCTAATAAAGCAGTTGATAAAGTTGACCCAGTTCAGAAGTCAGCTGGAAAAGAATCCAAGGGATCTCAAATACCTGAACCTGTTTGTATCAGGCAGGCTAAGCCAGTATGTGATGACCACCCGGCTCAACAGGAAGTTCCATCGTCATTGGCAGGGCCCGTTGAAGGGGAAGATTGCAGTAAAGGACTACAAGGATCTGAGTCGTTAGCAAAGTTGGAACAGATTAAACTCTGAGAACGCTTTTAAGGGTGAATGTAGATCTTTTAGGAGTATTTCATCAAACGAGTATGGATATGATTTTGGTATCGGTTTTTTGTCGTTCATCATAGATTTCATCTTGTACGATAACCCCATCGTTTCTTTGCTGTTGTCCTTTTCGGTTCATCCTGTATTTGAGTTGGCCTATCACCATGTGTTTACCGTAAAGTATGTAGACGTCCAAAACCGGCACATTAGCTCAAAATCGAATTAGTAGCTATCTTTATCAAGGTTTGTTTACTACTCCTTGACTCCTTGTATGTTTTTTCTGTGAAGTGAGTATTCCATCACATACCGGTGCCGTGGTGCGATTGTTTCATCACGTACTCATTGTGTTAAATACAAGAGTTGTAAAGAGGTGAACCCCAACTTACAATTTCCTAAATAGAAGATGACGAGAATATTTACGAGCTAAAGATATCTACGAGGATATTATTTACTTGCGAAGGAAGTAGTCTTAACATAACTTTCGTTAAATGGATGATTTATTTTCTCTATATAGGCGGAAGTAACTGAACCATTCGATAATGTACTTATTGTGTTTTTCTTGGACCTCCGTATTGTTTGCTTGGTAGAGATGATCAAATGCGGACTTAGGCGGCCAACATGTTGAGCCTTTGTAAATGTATGAAAATGTCTTATCCTTACTCGTTTATTTTGCAGGCCAGACAAACCAGTTCTATGAACGAGACGACCCGTGAACAACTCTATTTGTCTTGGTCGACTTGGTCTCTTTTTTTTTCCAATGGATGGATGATTCACTAAAACTGCCAAATAGGATTGACCCTAGTAACAAAAAGCATAAAAAAAATGATTGATTTTTCACCTTTGTTTATAAGCATGAGTAGATTATGAGTGCTAACACACTTATGCTTTTAGAAGGTGGTAACAACTAACATGAAACGAAATAATTGTCTACTTTATTGTCGTCAAGTTGAGGATTGTGATCCTTGACTAACAAAAAATGTCATAAATTGTCTCCTTTGAGAACAAATTCTTGACATAAATGGGATAATTTGATGTTTACACACATACCTTTTGTACTTATTTGAAGGCAAAGGACTATATGAGGGGTCCTGTAAAAATAGTTGCATCTTCTTTGTCAAAAATTGATCTTCTAGGTGATGGTGGAATTGGCCAATGTGAATGACCCGGGCTGAAAATGTAGGTCTGTTGATAACATCGGATTCTGTCCTTTGATTACTCATTCTCGATTCATATTTTGTCCAATTATTTGTCAAATGTGTCTAATAATCCATGTGGTTGATTGAAACCAAAAGCTACGTTTAATTAAATAACGATTGACTATTGAACTTGGTAAGAAAATAAAAATAAGACGTAGAGTCGTAGACCCTTGTCATGTAAATAGTTTGAAAGAGGTCCAATTTCGAAAATATTTATGCCTCCAAAGTCATTGAAGTAAAAAAAAAAACGGTTCTATCTAAGCATCGATCAGCCGGCATACATGATAATGCATACAGCTATCTACACATGATAATTAAGTTAGTTTTCTTTATTCACTCTAATACCCATATAAAAATTGAATGCAATTTTAATCAGAGAGTCCTTTATTGTACGATCATGAGATGACATGTCGAAGCCATGAAAGGAAGAATCGAGGACAAGCACCACGACACCATCCATAGCCATATTATGCCTACCTCACCAAGTAGTAAACCACCCCCAGATTACCCTAGCAAGAGTGCAAAACCCATCACAAGGCTTGGGACCTTGGGTCATGTAAGCCTCGCATGGTCCTTTTCATTTTGTGGTTTGGTTCGCTTCGACTCGATATTTGTGGTTAGCCAAAAGGCTTCACAAAGACCTGTGTTGTCCGATAACAAAAAAATTGGCAAATTGTCTAAAGGCCAAGACATGTCTAAATACCAAACCTTCACGTGAAAGAAGAATTAGCACAACTAGAAAAACTCAAAATGAAAAATGTGTCACAAAATCAACAAAAATGTGAAAAGTGTTGATAAAATTGTTACAAATTTGAAATTTGTACAACCACCTCACGTGATAATTACAATACTCGAAAACTAAAAAACTGAAAACACAAGTAACATATTTTTTCGACACAAGGAAAAAAAAAAGGTATATTAATTCGGTAGTAAGACCAATCTATTTCATCATTCTCGTCTTTCAAACCAGCTCGAAAGAGTTGAATATGAATATCCAACAGAGTCATAAAGTCACAACTTTGTTAGCTTCTCGGAAGTAATGTTTAATTATTCGTCTCTTTTAAGACAGCATATTAATTTTATGAGTAGAGAAGTGTTGAACGAATTAAATAACACCTAACTTGAATAAAGAGATTACTTTTTTTTGCACAAATTCTCATTTAAGACGGACAGTGTTGTCCATCTTAAACTTAAGACGGGTTAAATACATATCAAATCACCTGACTTGTTGCCTAGAAAATGCCAAAAGTCCGGTTTTTATTACCAGTATGTAATAGTAGTATTTAACCCATTTTAAGTTTAAGACGATGTCAGTCTTAAGCAAGACTAAGGCCCTGTTTTTTGGGGCTGAAATCGTCTAAACTAAACTGAATGAAATTGAATTGAGACACTAAAATAAGCTGAAATTAAGTTTAAAATAATAAGACACTTGTTTTCTTTTGCTACTTCTAAAGATCAACCATATCTATTGAAGTACTCCGTATGATTTTATCCCACTTTTTATCTAACTCATTTTAAGATTGAGACGAATATACCCGTCTCAAATCAGAATTTGTGTTGGACTAAATAAATGAAAAAGAAAAGCTGCAAAACTCACACACCCCAACTTTTTTAAAAACTCTCTTCTCTTCTCCAACCCACTCACTGTCTCACTGTCACTGTTTCCCTTTTTGCTTTTTTCTCTCCATTTTCCACACATCAATTCAACAACAAAATACCAAAATTAAACTTCCCCCAAAAATCCCTAATAATTCCTAATTTTAATTAATTTGATTTAATTTAACACCCATAATAATTTCTCAATTTAGGGTTCTTCATCTTTTTTTTCCACCCATTAAATGCATCTTTTCTACTATTCTCTCTGTTACCAGAAACAGTGAGAGTTCAGTTCATCCATTTTCAATTACATTCTTCTAAAAAATTACAAAAAAAAACAGTAAAGTTTGAATTTTTTTTACCTTTTTTCTGCTGAAAATAGCAGTAATTTCATACCCAATTGCTAAAAGAAAGAAAAAAAAAAGCTGAAATCTTAGCTCAGGTGAGTTTAATTTATCAAACAAAAAAACCCCATTTATTTTTAGTTAGTAGTTTTAATTAATTGAAGGGTCCCACAGAAAAAGGTTGAATTTTTAGCTATTTTCCCATTTTTCTGTTAAATATATCAGTGATTTCTTGTGTTCTGTGATCTCTGATAAGTTTATTGTGAGACCGTCTCATATAAGAATTAACGAATTTTTTTAACTACCCAATAAACCCCAATTTGATTTAATTTTAATTCATAATTTTTTATTTTAATGTTTGGTGGGTCCCACAGGAAAAATGGCGATGATGACGATGCAGTACAGGGAGAGCAGCAGTGGTAGCAGCGGTGGCGGCGGCGGTGGTGGTGGCGGAGGTGTAAACAAGCATTTTGCATCAACTGCAGATGCTGGCAAGTATGTTAGGTACACATCGGAGCAAGTGGAGGCATTAGAAAGGGTGTATGCCGAGTGTCCGAAACCGAGCTCATTACGCCGCCAGCAGTTGATCAGGGAATGTCCAATTCTGTCTAATATTGAGCCTAAACAGATCAAAGTTTGGTTTCAAAATAGAAGGTTGAACTTTTTGTTTGGTTTTTTTAATGTTGAATTTCTGTGATTTGGTTGTGAAATTTGGAATGAGACGGTTTTATGGTAAGATATGATGTGTTTTTCGTGTTTAAGGCGAGTTTTGTTGTTAATTTGGCTAGTGGTGGAGCTAGGAATTGATGTATGGGGTTGAAATTTAGATTGGTAATTTTAGATGGGGTGAATTAGTGATGTAATAGAGTGACTGAACGAAAAAATCGAAAACTTTAACCAAAAAATATTATGTTGTACATAATCAAAGTTTGGATCCAAAATAGGAGGTTGAGGCCTTTTTTGGTAGTACTCTTTTTTGGTGAATTGATTGTGAAAATTGAACTGAGACGATCTTATGGTACGATATGGTGTGTTTATACGAGTTAAGAGTGAGTTTTGTAGCTAATTTCAGCTAGTGACAAAGCCAAGAATTGATGTTTGGGGTTGCAAAATTGAAATGTAGATGGGAATTTTAGATGGGGCGAATTAGTAAAGGTGATAGAGTAACTTAACTAAAAAAGTAGTCTTTTTTTACATGAACGAGGGGCGACTTGCTACCCGTCTGGCTCTGCCATCGCCTTTGGGTGAGCAAGGCTCTCTTTTGCATGTCTAAAATGAGGGTGTTTTTAGAAATTTGTATTTGATTTTTTTCCTTTTGAAAATTTTGTGTTGGGTATAGGTGTAGGGAGAAGCAGAGGAAAGAGTCGTCGAGGTTGCAGACAGTAAATAGGAAGTTGTCGGCGATGAATAAGTTGTTGATGGAGGAGAATGATCGGTTGCAAAAACAGGTGTCTCAGTTGGTAAATGAAAATGGGTTTATGAGACAACATCTCCAAACTGTATGTTTCTCTCTTATTGTTATTGTCTTGTTTGCTCATTTTTAGTGAAAATGTTAGTATTCTTAAGGTCATTTGTTTGCGTAGATCAGTTGGCTTTTCTTTACAATTCGAGAAAGAGTAGATCTTTCTAAATTTGTTGCCATTTTTTTGTTCCAAATTAACAAGATCTATTGTGTTGCTAGTTAATTTTAGCAATTTAGATTGAGAAATTTTGTGCTCTTTTGGTGGCCTGTGATTTCCGTTTCCGCTTAGGTAGTGTTGGTTGTTGTTGATATGATTCTATAAATTTAAAAATCTTGGTTTTTATTAAATGCCGGTCAGTGGCCATAGGTAAATTTGTTTCTGTACTTCGTTTTTAATGAAGGCCGGATATTTATGGTAGTCTATTTAATGTGTTTGGTGGGTTGATGTTTTTTTTAATTCCTAAAAATGCCAAGGATGAAATGTGAATTGCGTAGATAAGGAGAAGCATTTTAGTGCGGCGGTACTGCAAAATTATGGATATACTCCATGGTCATAAGAAAGATGATTTTTTTTAGTAAATTGGTGAATTTATTAATGTTCCAGGCACCAACAGTGGCCACTGATGGAAGCTGTGAGTCTGTGGCCACCACTTCTCAGCAATCTCGCGGAGACCCCAACAACCCTGCCGGGTAAGCTTTATGAGCTCTCCCCACTTTGCCATGAGCTCTTCCCACTTTGCCATGTGGATTAAGTATACATTGTCTATTTTGTGTTCCGTTGTTTTTGAATACATTTTCTTTGGTACCGGTCTTCTGAGTTAGGTTACGTCGGGGATTCACTAAAATGGCTACATTTCTTTTTTTTTTTTTGCGAAGCAGCATGTCATCTGATGCGATTGCAATGTTCATTATAGATCACCCTGAAATACCCTCTTCATTTTGTTAACATGGGGCTAAGATTGCGTACGAATGACCCTTCTACCCCGCCATATGCGAGAGCTCTTAAGGCATTATGGCAATGTTATTGCTGTTGTTTGATACATCTCCCTTTTTGTTCTTGTTGCCAGTCTCCTGTCTATTGCAGAGGAGACGTTGGCAGAGTTCCTTTCAAAGGCGACGGGAACTGCTGTTGATTGGGTGCAGATGCCTGGGATGAAGGTACTAATTCTGTTGATTTAAATATTATTCTTGTAAATTCATGCTAAGTGTCGGATATATTGTCCCTTAATGATTAGCACTCTAACTTCTGTTTTTCCGACAAATCTCACAGCCTGGTCCGGATTCGGTTGGGATTTTTGCCATTTCACATAGATGTAGCGGAGTGGCAGCCCGAGCTTGTGGTTTAGTTAGTTTAGAGCCGTCTAAGGTAAGTTGATTGAGAAGCTTACGTGCTGATTTGAATGCATGCAGTGAATTCGTGCTGAATGATGAGTACTTTAAGTACTTATTTTTGTTTTCAGATTGCAGAAATCCTTAAAGATCGTCCATCTTGGTTCCGTGAATGCCGGAGCCTTGAAGTTTTTACTATGTTTCCTGTTGGAACTGGAGCAACAATTGAACTTATTTATACACAGGTATGATTCATTCAAGTACTACTTTTGTTTCGCTGGAGTGCTAATTTTACCAGTAGATTACTGATTACCGAAGCAACTCTTGACAGATATATGCACCCACTACTTTGGCGCCTGCACGAGACTTTTGGACTTTGCGTTATACTACTACGTTAGAGAACGGCAGTATAGTGGTATGTTCATCTGGTGGGACATCGTAATAGAAAAGGAACAACTGGCAGTCTGCTATTGTGCTGCTTTCTAGTGCTGTTTTGTACTCCCTAAATTAAACGTGACATGTCACTTAAGACGTTCACAATCATGAATGCAACATGCTGTGTTAAATTGTTTTAAATACCCTGGGTAAAGTAGCGTATATCACTGATAATCGAGTTACTCAACCACTTTGAATTGTATTTTGTAAAAAAGTAAGTTACTTCCTTGAACTGAATAGTGACATAACTTCGGACACGAACGCTGGTACTAAAATGAAATTTAGACATGTACATAGAGAGTAGTGTCCATCGATGAACTCGTGTCAATCGTGTGATTTTGTTGACCACAAATTTGTGTATTTAGCTTAGTTTGATTCCTTGTTCATTAATTTAGGTCTGTGAGAGATCTCTGTCTGGTTCTGGGCCCAACAACGCTGCTCCCCATTTTATTAGAGCTGAAATGCTTCCAAGTGGCTATCTAATCCGGCCATGTGAAGGGGGTGGTTCAATCGTCCATATAGTTGACCATCTCAATCTTGAGGTTTGTGGTGTTTTTAACTTTCCTTCTCAAAAGTTCTATCACTCGAGGATGTTCAGGAATTCTATCTTGTAGGCATGGAGTGTACCCGAGGTGCTGCGGCCGTTGTATCAATCTTCAAAAGTCGTGGCCCAGAAAATGACTATAGCAGTAAGTTCAAATGCGTATTTTTTTCCCTGTAGTAAAATGTGTTGTGCTAATATTGTGGAAACAATGGGCGCCTATAGGAATGATAACTAAAGTGTTCTCTTGGTGAAGGCTTTGCACTATATCAGGCAAATTGCGCAGGAGACGAGTGGGGATGTTGTTTATGGCTTGGGTCGGCAGCCAGCAGTTCTAAGAACATTTAGTCAGAGACTGAACAGGTATATTTTTACTTCTGGCTTTTGACTTTTGAGCATGGTTCTCCCAGTAGTTTTGTAAATGACTTTCGCAGCGATATTTTAAATTTGTTTCACGAGATGTGAACATTGTAAAAGATGGACTAACTTGTTACCCATTTGCTTCCACATTTTATTTTTATTAATTACTCTTTTTCTATGCTGGGTATGTATAGAGGTTTCAATGATGCGATAAATGGATTCACTGACGATGGTTGGACATTACTGAATTGTGATGGTGCTGAAGATGTGATAATTGCCTGTAATTCAGCCAAGCCTTTCATGGCCACTCTAAATGGTGCTAGTTCTATACCAGTGGTTGGCGGAGTCCTCTGTGCAAAGGCATCTATGCTACTCCAGGTATGCTTTTCGAGTTTTGGTTTCTAAGCATGCTATTCTGCTACTTACTCTCTCCAGTGTATATGCTTCTGGGTTTGATTTATGGAACTTTTATTTTAATTATATTTTCTGATGTTTAAAAAAGAAAGTGTGGCAAAATGAGTTTCCTTCCAAATCAACTACGGAATAGTATTTTTGAAACGCAGGTCCATGTTGACCTGGTTTTTTATTCAGTTTGGAATATCTTTGCTAAATAGCTCCGTTTCACTAGATTTCATACAATTTCTTAACTAAAATTTTTCATCATGTGGATGAACTTTACACCAAAATGTCTAATAAATCAATTTCATCCAAGATGCAGTAGGTTTTGTCATTATTTAATTCCTGTATTATAACAAAGTTTTACACTTCAATGCACAGATACAAACGCCCATGTGTATTATGGGTTCACAAGATTTTTGCATAATTCATAGACAGTACTCGTATTAGTTATTGACATGATCTGAACAAATGCAGAATGTACCTCCTGCTGTGCTGGTTCGATTCTTGAGAGAGCATCGTTCTGAGTGGGCAGATTTCAGTGTTGACGCGTATTCTGCTGCAGCGTTGAAGGCAAACACGTATGCATTTCCAGGAATGCGGGCGACCAGATTTAGCGGGAGTCAGATAATCATGCCTCTTGGTCACACAATTGAACATGAAGAAGTAAAATTCTGTCTTGAATTCTTATTGTTTATTGATACAGTTGTTCCCTGGCTCGGACATGAGCATTTCTGTTAGGAGATTATGTCAATATTTTACTTGAATAAATTCGATGTTAAAAGTGTCGTCACTAATTTTAATATTCTGTTATTTTAACACAATTTTATGTTACTCCCCTATTCATGAGTTGTTCGTGCAAGTTGAACTAATAAATGCAAATGCTAGATGCTCGAGGTAATTCGCTTGGAAGGCCATTCTCTTACAGCAGAAGATGCTTATATGTCTGGAGATATTCATCTGTTACAGGTATGCTATCAACTCCTCTGAATTACGGTATTTTGGTGTGTTTCAATACTGTTTCTAAGATTCATAAGGTCATTGCCAAAACTTAAGATTTACTTAAACCTTTAAAAACCTCGCGTGGTCTGACTGTCTGAGAATATATCAATATACCTTTGTTGTGCTTTGAAATATGACGAACTTCAGCAAAACAAATTGTGCGCATTATGAAGTACCATTGTCGATGCAAACAGTGATGCTATTTTCTTCGTGCGTCATTTAAAAACGTTTCATTTTGTGTTTCAAACACAGCGTAAGGCTAATTATCAAGATCCAATAGTGGGTAATGTTCCAATTATTTCGATCTTTTAATTTATGCACACCTAAATGCGATAAATTCTGGCAGATATGCAGTGGAATAGATGAGAATGCTGTTGGAGCTTGTTCGGAACTTGTTTTTGCACCAATAGATGAAATGTTTCCTGACGATGCTCCCTTACTGCCTTCTGGGTTCCGTATAATTCCATTGGATTCAAAACCAGTAAGTTTGACTTAATTTACTCACCAAAGCTTAGGAGTCGCTATTCGTTCTTTCTTTCGAAGATAACCCCTTGAGTCTTGACATTTTTCATTTACCCATCATTGAATGCAACTGTGTTCTCATTCAATATTTTGATTTTTAACTCACTACAGTACTCTCTGAAACAGGACAATCCAACAAATCGAACACTTGATTTGACTTCGAGTCTTGAAGTGGGACCACCGACAAACCAGGGAGCCTCGGATTCGACAACTTCTGGAAGTGCACGTTCTGTGTTGACCATTGCTTTTCAGCTGCCATTTGAGAGTAATCTGCAGGAAAGCGTTGCAACAATGGCTCGCCAATATGTTCGTAGTGTGATATCTTCTGTTCAAAGGGTTGCTACGGCCATAACCCCATCTGGTTTAACTCCTACAGTTGGCCCAAAACTTTCTCCGGGTTCTCCTGAGGCCCTTACCTTGGCCCATTGGATTTGTAAAAGTTACAGGTACGTCATCGGCATTCAGTGCCTATTCTTTAAGCTTTAACTAAATGGAGAACGACTTTAAGCTGGAACTCATGTCATTCGTGGCGTTTTGTTTTTCCGCAGCTGTCATATGGGGACAGAATTGCTTCAAACATCTTCTGCTATTGATGAAACGGTATTAAAACATCTCTGGCATCACCAAGATGCCATTTTGTGCTGCTCCTTGAAGGTATGAAACTTTTTTTGATAATTTTCCTTTCTTTTTTGTTCGATTGTCCGACCCAAACCTTATGATTGGGGTCCTTTAGTAATTAAACCTATTTTTTCCCTCATTTGCAGTCTCTTCCGGTTCTCATCTTTGCAAACCAAGCGGGACTTGATATGCTGGAGACGACACTAGTGGCTCTACAAGACGTGTCCTTGGATAAAATATTCGACGACCCTGGACGAAAAACGTTATGTGCCGAATTTCCCAAGATAATGCAGCAGGTAATACACTGACCAAGAGACCTATGTTTCCTCATATAACTTCTTAATGTGCAGGAATTCTTAAGTCTTCTCGTTTGCAGGGGTTCGCTTGTTTACCTGCTGGGATGTGCATGTCAACAATGGGACGACATGTTTCATTTGATCAGGCGATCGCATGGAAAGTCTTTGCTGCAGACGAGTCCACCATCCATTGTCTTGCTTTCACTTTCGTTAACTGGTGTTTTATGTGAAACCCGCTCTATTTAGAGAAACCTCTTTTTTCTTAGCAATCGAAAGGATAGACTAAAACAGCAACCGGCGATTAAAACTTGAATCATGATAGTGAACATGTGTACAAGTCTCGAATCTCGCTTCTTTTTTGATGAAAAATTAAGGCCTTCCTCGTATTTATAAATCTATTTCGACATCTCATCTAAGTCCGGAAAATCGTGTTTGCTTAATAGAACTTCACTCTAATCTCAGTCCTGTGTAATGGGATTGAACCCAGATGAAATCGACCATGCTAAACTTTCGAAACCTTTTGGAAGCAGTAATTGTTTTTTTGGTGTAAAGAGAGCAAAGGCGATTTTGATGATGACGAGGTTCGAAAACATGTCACTAGTAACATCTCATGATGTTATCAACTAAGCTAGTTGAAATTGGCATGAAGTAGTAATTTGTGTAAGACCGTTGTTCACTACAGTTCTCCAGTATGTTAAATGACCGTTTTACAGAACTTACGCTATAAGACGGTCCTATTAATCTGAGTTTGGGAAGTGGTTAGGCATCCGTGTGGGCATTTATTGGGTGAAAATGTGAAATACAGGTTGTAAAAGACCAGTCAATCATGCATTTACTATGAGCAAGGAATAATTGGATAAAAGTCTGCCCTAAAAGACTGACCAAATTGCTACTTTAGGCATGATTCTGTGTGCAGAAATGTAGGTGGTTTCTTTCATCTTGTCAATGTCCCAACACAGTTGGGTCTTTTCAAATTGGAATTTAAGTGGCCTGAGGTTATCAGTTGGGTAGTCAAATCATGCAACTAGCCAGCCAGCCAGCCAGGTTAAACAATCTATGGTGAATTGAGGTGATAGGACTGATAACAATCAGCAAGCATTTATCGATCTTGGAAATCGAGAGGATTCTAACTCGAGATAAGTTATTCGAATGTGTGGTTAGCGTAATGGTCTAACTTGTATATGAGTCGGGATCTTCTCTGACTGGGATTGGATTCAATTAACGCAAAATTATCCTCTCTCTATTTCTTCTCTCCATTACCTAATTTAATTAGGGCTTTTTATTTGATAACCGACCGTTCATTTTTTCTAAAGAAGCGAACGTGATCTTGATTCCTGATGCAAAATTTATTCAGTAGGTCTTCTGAGAGACGGTCTCTCACTAAATTTATTAAGAGACCAATTACAAATGAGTACATATACTATAAAATTAGGTACTAATAAAATGGGTACAT